>JAGXCT010037176.1:62736-80746 GCA_022495035.1 Philopotamus ludificatus | reverse complement strand
TTCTAATTTATTTTAAAGGGTAATTTAATTATATTATACCAAAAAAAATATTATTTGCTCGTTTGTTTAGATTTATTCATTATTTTTAAATTGTTATTTCAATTTTAGTCAGAGTAAAATAATTTTAGACTTATTCAGATTACAGAGGGTTGAATTTTGATGTAATCTGCGCAGGAGTGGATCCATAGAATCCAACCGTAAATTTTATTATATAAATAATTCGTTATTAGCAGAATTATGGATAAAATATGTCTGATATTAGTCGTTGTTTTAGTTCCTTACTTAACAATTTTATTATTAAATGAGCTTTTAAAAATCTCTGAGACACCGATTTTTTAAAAAATACGAGAAAACGATTGATCGATTCCGCGTATCTTTAAAATATTATTTTATTTAATTATTCTTCTTCTTCGAGAGCCATATCCATTTTCGGGCGATATATTTTTTAACCCTTGTTTTTTCTCCGAAAGTATGGCGATTTTCAGCGAGCTGGAACAATTCTGGACCTTCCAAACCGATTCTGTTGTTGAAAATATTTAAACGTTGTTTTTGTTATTTTATAGAGAACAGAGAGCTCACTTTTTTATTTATACTATCTTATAATTTTGTTATCGTTTACAATTTTCTACATTTCATATTTAAAATAAATAATATAACCATGGAATTCTTAAAACATATTAATATTTTATACGCGGTATGGAAAATTCTGACTAATTCTTATTACGATATTGTTTGACATTTGATGTGAAAAATTTAATAAATACAAATATAATTATCAGGAATTTAATTCGAAAGCCAAATTCTTAACCAGCTAGTAATATTTTGTTCGTTCTCATTCATAAACCATATCTTTTAAAAGCACATAATTATTTCTTGAAAACTTTGATGATTGAAAAAGAGATATATTAATTATAGGAAAATATCTTAACCTTTTTCCATACCGTGGGCCAGACGTATTGGCCCAAAGGTTTTTTAGAAAACAATTGAAACCATGTTTTTTCATTTAATTTAAAAAAAGTATGCCTTTTTTTGATCAAATTTGATTTAGATCAATCCCTTTAGATGCTTATTATTCATTTTTCCAATGAATATCTCTCTTAATAAATATATTAAAAAATACAATGAGAGTAACTCATAGATTCGACTAAAAGTGGACAGAGTGGGAAGGGTTCAATTATTTAATTTCTTATTCTTGTCTTTGTCCGATTTTCGCAATTTGTTTAAATTATATTGGTAGACTAGTTCTTGGCGTATCTTGACATCGGTGGCCATATAAGATGTTTCCTCTAATTTTGGCTGTCAAAAAAGTATCACGTATTTTTGTGTGCTCTGTAAGATTTTTAGTTAAAAAAATATTCATAGGATTTTAGATATGGTGTCTCAGCCTCCGTATTCAGCGGACATAACTCATCATTTTTTTTTATTCTCGGATATTGGATAAAAACATGAGATTACGTTTATACAATAATTAATTATACGAGATATACATTATGCCTGTAAAATTAAACTCGCTTTGAATCATATTTTTTCCTAACAAATACCATCAATTCTTTTTTAGATAAATGCTTTGTTCCAACACCATTCAAATATTACAGAAAAAGCTTCATTAGATTCAAACGCACAAAACGTATCGTTTGTATTATATTAATATTTTTTTGATGTTTTTTATCACAGCGTTGTTATTTTCTAAAATAATGCGCTTTTTTAAATATGGAGACGCAATCTTCAATTTTTCTATGAATTATATCAATTTTTACACGGTTTTTTCAGTAACGTAGCGTAAATTCTTAGAACAGATCCAACGCGTAAAAATAGGATCAAAAATATATTATCAACAATCAATTTTTAGCAGATGTGTTTATTATAAGTGAATTTTTATATTTATTTTAATTAAAAAAGCTTTTATTTAATTTATATATAGCCTGTAAAAATATTTTCATGATCTATTTTTGGAGATATTAAGCTAGTAAGTGTAGAAACCAATCTTCTATTTTCATATATCAACTATATTTTATTTACACGATAGCTTCTGGGATAAAATGTACTTGTATATTATTTATTGTCGCCGAAATTTTTTTTTGTCTTTAAATATATTTTCTGAAATATCATTCAGCCCTGGAAGTAGTAACCCTGCAATATTTCAGGCCGCACTCATCGATACTGATTAAATAAATCCTTTATATTTATTTGGGCCCGAGGCTCTTCGCCGGGGAAAATCTTCATCCCTCCGCAAGAGGGAGGCAATAACAGCGGATCCCCACTCCGACCCCCGAGGTCTAATTTGTTTATTCCGACTGTAGGTCTGCCGTCGCCATGGCAACGCAGCACACCCCAAAATTTTATATGCCTGCACGGCTCCAAAAAATATGTCTCCTCCTCTGGCAATCGTAAAGTTTCGCACAGGTGAAGGAAGCTCCTCCTCGCGTCCAAGTCCCGAGGTCGTATCGAGTAATCATGTTAGTTCCGAGCGACACTGATACAGGGACACGTGTCCCTGCGACTGTGAGAGTGTTTGCACGTGTTGTACGAAGCATAAGCTCCGACACACATACACGTACACTCTCGCACACACATACAAGCCTATCCCGGCTGACATAAAAGAAGATAGGTACCGACATAGTGAGGCGTCTCTTGCGAGTGACGCGGTTTATTGGTTACAGTTCTGCTCGCGACGCCTCTCGGTGCTGCTCTCGTTTCGGCGTCGCGATGGAGACACGTGTCCGTGTGTGGGTGACGGCTGGTGACACGTGTCATTAAGACATATTCGTCAACCGGTGCTGGCCCGGAGGCCACGTGGCGGGTCGCGGACAAGGTGAGACGTTAATTTATTGATTGACATTTGAAAGGTCACCGCCTAATTTCACCTGTTTATTAAATCAATTAATTTACTTAGCAAATCTTAGCATAATTTACACATTTGCAGATTATTCATAAACAATATATCAATATTAATATATATAAATTAAATTAATAGTTCTAATATATACAGATCGAGCGTGAAAAATAAATTCTTCAATTTTTTGTTAAAATAAAATAAATCATTTACATAGTAAGTAATATATTTTTTAATTTATTCTAATTTCAATAACACGAAACACGAAACTGTATCACACGGGAAGATTTATAATCAGTACAGAAAATACACTTATTTATTATTAACAATACGATTCAAATATGTAAAACAATAAATGCATATATTTTACTATATTTAAATTAAAATGATTATGCAAAATAATATAAAAACGTATTTTTTTCATGACAATGCCAGTTTTTAATATTTTTTTGATACATTTAACATACTTAACCTATAAATATGTATTTATTAAGATTTAAAAATTTTCCGCTTTTCATTCATTGCCGTCTTATTTCTGAATCAATTTATCATTTGACATTTACTAAATTAAAATATTGTAAAAAATAGTTTTATACACCTAAATCATGTGTTAAATTACGATATTTAGCTTTAATTAAATATAATGGATTCTATCGTATTAATTATTATAAGAAATATATCAAATAAAAATTATAAATATATTTGTTATCATGTTGATACACTTATTCTTGACGTATATTGACATATGTAGATTTATTGGATGCTTACTTTATTTTTGGCAACCGAAAAGAATTCCTTCGTTTCGGCGTGTTCGACATTTTTTAGCTTTTTGTTAAGATTTTTTGACGAAAACAATATTGTGATGATATCACAGCCTTCGTATTCGCTGCACATGGCTTTAGTACACTTCTTTTCATACATAAAGATGAAAAATATTACGTTTTTCTAAATTGAGGAAAAATATCTGAAATTAGTTCGATTATTTTAATTTTTTTATATTGTATTGGTACTCTAATGTCAAATAAACTCTTGGCATATTTTGACATTTGTAGCCATATTGGATACTCACTTTATTTTTGGCTGTCAAAATGAGTATCACGTATTTTAAAGCGCTCGAGGATTTTTTACTTGTGATTTTTTTTTGACAAGGACTTTATGGTGTCTCAGCCTCCATATTCAGCGGACATGATACTCTGCAATTTTTCCTAATTTCGAATTTGAATATCTCCTTTAATAAATATGTTAAAAAATATAATGAGAGTAACTCATAGATTCGACTAAAAGTAGACAGACTTGGAAGAGTTGAATTATTTCATTTGGTATGCTGTCCGATTTTCGCATTTTTTTAAAATTGTATTGGTAGACTTGTTCTTGGCGTATCTTGACATTGGTGGCCATTTAAGATGTTTCCTCTAATTTTGGCTGTCAAAAAAGTATCACGTATTTTATTGGGCTCTGTAAGATTTTTTGTTAAAACATATTCATAGAATTTTAAACCCAAGCAAGGCCGTTATGATGTCTTGGCCTCCGTATTCGACGGACATGAAACTCATCAATTTTTTATCTCGAATATTGAAAAAAAACCTGAAATGACGGGGTTTATGCAAAATTAAGAAAATAAATTCAGAATTCAGGATCGCTATTCCTATAAATTGTTCATAAAATAAAAAAAGCTCCGAAAAAAATCTATTATATTTAAGTTTTTTTGAGAAGCACAAGTTTAAGATATTTTTTTGATCAACCCGCAATATTATTTAATATCATAAAACTCTTTTTTATTAATAATTTAGATTTTTGGCATTTAAATATGGTAATATCTATGTGATATACAATTCCATGTTTATTTTTTCATCTTATTCATATCATAAAATATTTTTTCATAGTATCCAGTGTCTCGTAAAAATATCACAAATTCAAATAGACCTGTATTTCTCACGATTTATGAAAAAAATAAGACGTTGCGCGCTCATAATTTTTTTCCACCGCCTCATTTGCATGAGCTTTTGTGAAAATATTCAAGAATCCCATCGATATGGAAATCGGTAACAATTGAAAGAGAAACTTGACCCATAATGTTTTACAATAGGACGTTTCTTAGACTTGTTAGACGCACCCGAAAATAATTTACATAAATTGTATCAACCGAATTTCACTTCTAAGAAACATCTCTCTATACTCTCCTAGAAAATATTCACATTTAAAATAGATAACCATATTTCTGCGAATCGTTTAGTTCAGCTATTACGTACAAAATAGTATTGTAATGATACAGTAAAAATTCCGGCGTAACAAGCCGCCATGATTTTATCTGATTCTCTTAATAGGTCTAATGGAATATTAATGAGGATGGAATAGGGGATCTGGGATTTGAACGTTCGTATTACCTACATGTTGTGCTATAAAATCGACTGCCCACTAGAAATGTACAAGTAGGCCTACACAAGATGTAACATGGCTCAGATATCACAATCTTAATGAGATGGATAATTTATGATTTTTTTTTCACTATTAAAATAGCCAAATTCGTGAATGAAAAATTTAAATAATTGTATTCGATACAATAATATAATATATGTATTCAAAATAAAACAGTTTATTGAATAAATAATTATTTTTGTGATGAATACGCATTTTTTGCGTTTAAAAATCATTTTTCTATGTATTTTTAGTGTTTAAATATTATTTTTATATATTTATTTTTCGCAATTATTTCTTGTTTGTTAAATTGCATCACTAGTGCCATCTAAGAGAGAAGCCCCAAAGCCTTAGCAATAGAAATTTACTGAACATTTTTAGTGTTTTGCGTCCAATGAGAACATATCGCCGCTCTCGCTCTCGCGCACGCAATGCCGCATACGTTCAGTTCGCTCTCGCCGTAAATACTTTGCTCCCTCTGCCCTTCAGTAATACTACATATATATGTCTTATTCACACTTGTATAAAATACGCATAGCCCCCTCTCTGTCTAGCGCCAGACTTGACAGGTTTGAAAAGTTTTTATAACTTTGTCACAGGGCGACACAAAATATACAGCACCAAATCTTGCACAAACAGCAAACGAGATTTTTTTATAATCATATTCACATCTTAATCCAATATCAATTTATTGATTAAATATTTATTTACATTTATTTATATAATATTTATTGTTTTTATTTTTTAATTTATATTTGTTTCACATGCATATCGCATATATTACACGATGTTGTTTTATTTTATCGCATGTAAATGGCGTAATGATGGTTCAAGATGTATAATTTTGCGCCACTCTGTATATCGGCACACAAATAGGACAATAAAGAGTAGAAATGGCAAAGGCCACCATAGCAAAATGGGCGGGGCCACGAATTGAGCGCACTCATTGGCTCATCGGGTCACGTGGTATTGACTCCACTTCCCCCTTTGCCTCTCATCAACGATTTCGTGTCTGTCGACTACTGCTTGTTCGACAACCGCATTGACATCAATTTGGCAAATTAGTCACAAACCGCACGAAATATTTGAATATGTGTGTTTCGTTGATAACAGATATATATGAATATGACCAACACATGATTTTCATCCGTGTGATGTATATTTTTAATTCGTGTAAGATCGTAAAAGCGTCATAAAGTCATTGACCTATTGAGTATGTGTGTTAAAAAATGCATTCAGATCAGCTGATCAGACCTGCATTCTGCTTTATTACTGTGTCGAAGCTATAACAGCCCCTCCAGACAAGAAAACGGCGAGGCGTACTATTCACAAACGCGGTTTAGCGCAATCGTGAGTTCGTAACCATGAGTCGGCAACTCGGCGCAATCACATGCGAAGTCTGAACGCGCATTAATAATATTTTCATGAAAATTAAACAGTTTTTTAATCAAATTAGTATTATGTTAATTACATTACGTATAATATACTGATACATATAGACAGTCAGACTTGTTTTTGAATAAATTATATTATCCGTATACCATATTTGCTACGTTAGTATGATTTCACGTGACGTATCGCATATAAAAAGTTTAATAAAACAAGCTTTTGTATATGATAGCTATAGAATATTGTGTTAATAATTATAACAGGGCGTTTTATCGACGTATTTATTGTTGTTTTTATTATTTATTGATCTATATTGTGAGCAGCGATTAACGGCAAGTCTGCTCCCTGGTTGAATCTCGTTTTAACGCATTGTTCCTGAAACTAGACGTGGCAGAAAAGCAATTTATGGCGGCCATAAAATATGTGAATGCAACCCAAAACACATTAAATCGTTCGCCCGGGGCCATAGTGGCGTAAGTGCGTCTCGAGCGTCGCCGCATTATGGGCCATAACCACCGCGGCCATATGGGTCGGAATTGTTCATGGACGACTTTTAACATTTCGCTATTAGATTAAACGACACTCGTTTTAGTTCGGCGTTTCACCGCCACGAACTTTTGTGGCACCACCTCACAAAAACGGGCCGGAAAATTGTTGAATGGTTCGCTTCTCGGATAATCGTAATTATTTTGGCCATAAACATACAAAATGTGATCAATCGTATGTATTTATACGCTCAACTATTTTTAGACGCTTGTGAAATGATACGGTACAAAAGAACGAATACTATATTTTTACACGAATTATTTGTTATAACACGCTTTCCAAATACAAAATATTTATTTATATTGTTATATCCCGGTGTTTATTGGAGTAAAGAGATGTAATTTCACGTTACAATAGTCAATGATCAATGAGTAAAACATATTATAATATATTTTTTCAAAACCAATAATCTAATATCTAATCTGGTTAAATTTTTTTGAAAAAAATTATATTATGATGTAATTTTTTTTTTATATTTAAAAATAGAAAATTTGGTTCGTTAAATTTGGAACACAATGTCTGATCATTCGTGTGACCATCGTCAATGGAATGTATTTTTGGAATACTTACCAAAAATCTTTGTTTTATTGCACTGAAATAAGTAGTAAGTTTTTAATGTGTTTTTTATTCATCATTTTTAATTATTTAATAATTTTATTTGTGAATATAATAGGAAATATACGCAAATAAATTATAAGGATAATTTATTTATAATCTCCTTGAAATGCAATACAGCTGTTTTATCCAAAGCTTACCTCCTTGTTTCAAAAAGTCATTGTTACCAAAACTATCTGTAATTATGAACATTTTATTAGCCCTGATTTTGGACGGGGTAATAAATAATAATAAAAATAAATACTTATTCTACACAACAAACTAGATCAGCCCAAAACGTATAACCGTAGATTCGGACACTGTACATGGTGTTTCAGAGTTGATGTCATTATTACATATATTATATAACGATATATTATTTTATTATCACGTATCATAATAAAAATAATTCAATAGTTTTCTTCTAAATCTGAAGATCTTCATAACGTAAAATTAATGAGTGCTGAAGATCAATTGCTCTATAATATCATTAAATTCTTTTCAACATCCGTGCCTTATTTCACTATATATTACGCTTCTGAGTTAATTATTTTCTACAATGTCTATATCATGAACATATTTTCTAATTTTTTTATATTTTTAATCAAATTGACAGTCAACTATAATTCACTATTTTTTATAGTTATGGCTATCAAATGATTTTATAAATTACATAAATTCATAGATAAGATGTACACAGCCTAAATTGTGATTGAAATAGGAAGTAAAGTTTACATTATTTTTATTTTTCTCACCGTTGATTATTTAGTTAATTATATGAATATGTAATTGATTGTTTTTTTTTATTTTTATTAATTAATGATACGTGTCACAGAGTTATTGAATTATAATAGTTCCATAAAATAAAATAATATGGTCACAATAAGTAGGAACAACCTCGGACAACCTTTTTGAGGACAAAGATACCCATCGACTGTCCCAAAAATATCGACATACAAAATATAATATCAGCTAAAGAAATGCAATGAATTATTGAACGTAACGATACATTTAAATAAATAAATAGTGGGTTATCCAATCTTTCTCTACAGATGGAATCAATAATATTTGGTCAAATTTACCTGATATTATTGTTTATACATGACTCCTGGCCTTCAGAGCTGCTCACCACAGTCACTTGGGCCAACAGACATGCCCTTCAGAGTAGAAAGGAATAAAGTTGTAATAGGACCTACAGATTTGTACTACTAGGTATTAATAAATATAAAACAACTCGTGCAACAAAAACCAAAAATAATAATAAGAAATTCAAAAACACAGGAGTGTAAAAACAAACTAAACGCTTCATTACATTAGACTTGACGTTACTATTCCATTTTTCCTAATTAAATACATATGTATGAATAATATTCTGTATAATTTATTCTTCTTGTCTTTTTAATTTTGGGAGTCAATCTTTAATTTTTTTTATGACTTCAATCATATTTTTACACGGTTTTATATATAATACATGCTCGTATGATATGCTAGCATTAATTAAACGCAATATGTATTTTATATTCGCCGCAGTTTCTGCAAATCTAATCATACTTAGTGTGTTCTATGTATATTGTGTTCATTTAAGTTAATGCGTTTCATCTAACAAGATCTGTTTATTTGCAATCAAGTCCAGATTGGCGAGAGACCTTGAATTTTCATACGATCTGACCCTTGATGATACCAGAGCGTAATGGCGCAGGTTATAATCAGCGATTCGCTCGTGCGAATATCGCCCAGAATTAATTAGTTTTCATATTCGTGTCGATTATTTTTTTTTCATTTAATTGCATTGTCGAGATGGGATGAATTTATTCGAGTTATTGAATTATTCCCGGGGGTCCTTTCGGCTCTTAGGCGTCTTCCTTCGCAATTCAGCTCTCTCTCTCCCAACCGGATTCTATTTTAACAACCCATTACCGAAACTGGGTTACGGGGCAAAGTGAGTCGGTTGGCGAACCGCGCCTCTGCCGGGGACCTCGCCATTTTATGGTGGTACCGATGGAATAGGGGCCATAACCTTTTTCGACCCCGGGACCGTTTGAAACAGTGCCAGTGGGAAAACTATAGGGTGACGGAACGTGGACCGACGGTTTGAGAAAAATACATCTCTCGTATTAACAACAATGTATTTATATAATTTAATATTTAAATAATGATTGAATGATATTTTTCTATCATATGACAATGAAAATTATTTATTAAATATATTTATATCGTATATTATTACTTGAAATAATAAAAAAAAATTAGAGCAGAAATATGTTTGTTTAAACTATTCAATGATTATTAAAAATTTATATTAAATAAAATAAATATAGACAGAGTTTTTAAGATAATTAAAATCCTTATGGTGAGACGATGAAAGCTTTATATTTATTTAAATCATTATATGCTTTATTATCTTAGAAAAATATTAAAATATTAAATAATATTGATTCATTGAAAATTAAAGCTCTATATTTGTTTAGTTGCTTATTTTTCAGAGAGAATGTTGTATTTAAAACATTATATTTCAAGTATGATATTTATAAAAATTATATATGCATAGTTTTTTTGCAATTTATGGCAATGAATATTTGCAACTATACTATGAGAGCTTTTAAAAAAATGTTATATGAAATCAAATGAAAGCCAACTGCGTTTTTGAAATTCAGTCAAAAACAGTTCAGATTGAGCTTAATTTACTTTCTAATATTACTATTAATATACTAAGTTCATTGTTTTTATATTAGTATGTCTATGAATAATTAAAATAATTTATTAATATTCATTTTATGTCATATACGATGTTTAAAAAAAATATACAATGAAACACCATTTTTACGTTTTATAAGCGACAAATAAAAAAAATCTAATTAAAGGGTAAACGTAGATTCGGGTTTAGAAACAAAGTATTAAAATTGAACGCAAATAACGGGAAAACGTGAATCCCTGACACTTAAAAACGGGGTTTCACTGTATATGCATAGTTATGTTTATTGTCTAAAAATATTTAATAGCTTAAAATATAACAGCTATGATTTGAGCTTATTTATCTTGAAAAAATGTTTAAAATAAAACAGCTTTATTGATTATGTTAAGTATTATTAAGTTCGTTATTCATCTGAGATAATATTTAACGATGTATTAAAGTTAATTTATACAAAACATTGTCTAAAAATATTTTAAAAGATAATTATAACAATTCGGATCAGAGGTTAATTTTCTCAGAAAAATATGATACAATTTTGAATCAATCAAATATTTTATTTTAAACGGATGTTTATATTATTCTTCTTCTAGAGTTTTTAAAATAGTTTAATATGATCATCATTTTCTCAAAAATAACATGTTGATCATACATATTTGTTATTATTAAATTTAAATAATTTATATCATTAGATATATTATTTTTATGTCAATATTTTGCAAATAAAATGATATCTATTGCGAATAAAATTTTATCGCTTCGCAAAACGGCAACGTTTGACCTCGATTTAGATAAAAGAGTATAAGCACTAGAACAAAACATTCGTATTAGTCGATTTGTAATTTCTGTGATCGTTGGATGCGTCTTTCAACGGCGCTATCTATTATCTATTTGCATATTTAATATATTTTCGTATTTTTCTGCAAAGGTTACAACGGCATTGCGCATTCCGTCCTCTACATATACAGAGTGTATTGATTTTGCAATGTCGAAGGAAATATTCTCAAAGTACGGGAGGGCGGTGCGCGTGCGCGAAACAAATAAGAGCGAAATTCAGTTCTATCTATGTTTGCGAACAAAAATAATATGAATTTATTTCGTAATTAATTCGCAGCATCCGCCGACGGACTGTTTGGAATGTTAACGGCGTTCGTGAAATACCATCGATGGAAATTAATGGTTCAGTATTTTTTTACACGTATGTTTTTCAATGCTTAACCGTTCTAAATTATCACAAAAAATTCTTTGTAATCATGGTGCACACAGCAAAAACTGCATCCGCATTGTTGCACATTAATTTTCCCGTTATATTTACACCGCACAAGGGTTAGAGCGATATAAAAAAAATTCTAAAGCATTTTACGCAATGCCTGCAATGTTTAAATCGGGACCGTTATGTATAGAATTTTTTTTTATATGTCCATCATCATGCATTGTGTCTATGCAAGAAGGATCATCAGTACGCTTTCAACAGTGCGGTCGTGATTATGTGTTCAATGCACGGCGAAATAAATATATTTATATTTTAAAATGTGAAATTTTGTGCTGAATTTTCGCCGGGCGTATTAAGACATCTCGAGGGAAGGTACGATTTTATTATACACTTGTCTGGAAAGGTCTTAAAAATGTAATTGTCCGAGATAACCGAGCGGAGAGCTTGTTTCTCTGCGCAGGAAAATTATTTCTTGAAGAAATTTTTTCATTGCATTGAACGCCAGCGACTGATTAGACCACTCAAATTTATCATCTCGGACTAAGTGCATACTGTCGTTGAGAAAAAAAAACTATTGTTTTATTATCTACACATATATTTTTTAATAAACTATGCTTTTTGTTTCAGATTCAGGCACTCGTGTTCGTCGTGAAAAATATTCATATATATATTTTTTTTCTGGAGTGATATACGCATATACATACACACGGACAAGGAAGGCTTCAATTACTTAGATTGGATCCATCCTTTTGCGTAAATCTTTAAATGTAAACACCGTAAAAAACATGTATCAACATAGTACACGGAAAAAGTTTCAGGATAAGTGATGAGACCCCGCCAATTTGGTTCCATAATAAAAAGTTCGATGGGGAAAAACAAATTCCATCACATGTATATACAGCCTTCCATATATTTCATTTAATTCACAGCTGAGGAAATTCTGCAACGCAAAAAAACATGTACTAATCCCGTAAAAACGTTGCTCACAATTTTCAGTGGAAAATTATTTCTGATATTGTTTTTATCGCGTTAATGAAAAATATTTGCTTGTAATTATTTCGTTTTTTTTACGACATTCATTGAATTCTTGAAAATTAAAACGAATCTCGGCTATTGAGATACGCCATTAAGGGGTTATAGGTACTCAGTCGACCCTCTGGACCCCGAACCTCTCAACCTTTATAGTGCCTTCAGTGCGTTCGCATATCCGAGTGGCTGTATAAAAAATAAATGAATAAGAATAACACCCCCTCCACTCTCATTTCCTCGAAAAACTACGTCAAATGAAAATTTGCGGAATATGTAAATGTAATCAAGCGCAGAAACAGGTTGGATCCGATTTGCATAATCCAATACCATTTTTTTTCTGCATACATTTGAGCGAATTGTGTCCCTTTTTGACGATTTTCGAGACACCGCACGGCTGATCCGTCGAATTCGAGTTGACTTTGTGACCCAATCGAATCCGCCCGCAAAGAAACAAAACGCATATTCCTGGATTTGCGAAGGATGTGCATAAATCGGAATAGGGTTTTAGCGAACGTGTATGTGTATATATCGATCTCCATTTTATTTCTCTATATATTTTAATCGAACACAGTGTTCCACGAGTGTTTTTGTGATGTGAACGTGTTAAAATTGTGTATAATATTTTTTTTTTATATATATAAAATCGTCTCGCTAAAATATCGTATTGCAAAAAGTGTGTATTCGCGTTGACTCGCTCGCGCAGAATGGCATTAAGTGAACCCGAGGGCAGAACTGGATCGACCCGCCCATCCACCTCCAGACTCGACTACCATACAACGTGCTCCGTTGCCGAAATGGAGAAGGTGAGTGAATAATTTCGCATTTATATGTTTATGTATCTATGTAGTACAATGAGAGCCCCCTGCGGGTTATGCTCGCCCCCCATATTCGGCCCCCCCTGCTCCGCCGGTCCACGCAGCGCGGTAGGCAGGCCGAGTATTTTTATTACCGTCTCGTTTGGGATTCAATCAGTATGAGTAGTCGTCCTCGATATGTCATAATCATATCTGGAAATACTTTATTAATATATTGCGGCAGTTATTTGGACGACGGGCCGCCGGATATCTCGATCGATGGCACCATAAAAATTTAGAAAGAAATCCATTAATTAATTGACGGCGATCCCACGGATCCAGAAATAAACCACTCAACCACTGCCTCCGGAGTATAATTCATTTGTAAATGTTAATGGACGATAAATCAGCGCGTTGTTTGGTTGCATGAAGCGAAAGTGTTCAAATAAAATATACGAGCGCACATCAACGATATGACTTTTATACGCATATTTAACTGCCATTTTATCACTTCACATTTATTCGATAGCCATTATATGCATATAAAACTTGAACCGTTGTCCAATTTTTTTCCGCTTTTTTCGACGCTTGTAAAATGAGCGTACTTTAATTTGCCACTGATTTATTGTGGCGTATTTTGATTTGGCGGGTTTAAAATAATTTATAATATTTTATTAGGCGACTTATATATAAAAATCTACAACAACAAATAATAGTAAGTAAAAAAAATATGTTTGAATCCACAGGGTTTTAAAATAATACCTTTAAAAATATACTTTCATACAAAGTCTGTACATCCAAATATATTCGTGATCCGAAGCTTTCGATTTTTCTTGAATAACTATTTAAATATAAATCCTACGTGTCACAAAATTGTCCTAGTATTTACCTAAAAAAGTCTAATGAATAAATATTAAAAATAATCATTGTCTTTCAATTGTTTGCAATTGCGTAAAAAAAATAAAAACAACAATATTCGCTTTTGTATTTATATATGTTTTTTCTCGCTCGCATCCGGTACGATGTGCCGAGTGCAAGCGAAACGTGCGATTGAAACGTGTGGCGAGAGCTCAGTTTGCGTCAGGACATCGTCGAGTGCGCCTGTCATTTACGCGTCATATTGATTAGTTAAAAAATACAAAATATCGACCAATTCATGAAGCATATCATGAATAACTATTTTTATTCTTAGAATAATCCTTTTAAAAAAAAGGCATTGATGCTTGAAATGCTTCGGGTCTATTTCCCATTATAAATAGAACGACGTGGTTGTTTTCGAGCTGCTGTGATTGGTCGGTTAAAAACAATAATTAATGCTTATCTTAAAATTAAAGCGTTTTTAATTGATATGAGTGAATCATAACGAATAATAATCCCAATGTCTCTAAAAATTTGAGCCTAAAATCAGCATCAATTATTTTTTCACATATAAATATACAGTGGAACCTCTCTTAACGAGCACCTCGCATAACGAGAAAAAAAAATGAAAAAATTGCTCCTACATACATTTTCAATGATAACGCTGTGTCACATTTTCACCAAATTTTAAAGAGTCGGCCAAAACAAATGTCTCTAGACAGCTTTCTAGTAAAAAATAATTAATTATTTGTCATAAAATTAATAAATAATAAGCTAGTTTCGATTTTTAAAAATGTTTTTATCCAGGTTGTTACGTTGTGAATTTATAAGCAAATGTAATTTTATTTTAATAAACGTTAAAAAAAATATTTCGCATAGAACGCATTATCGTGTTTTATATTGATTTATATGAGAAAACTAGTTTCGCATAACGAGTGTTTCAACAACGAGCAAGATTCTGGAACGAATTATGCTCGTTATGAGAGGTTCTACTGTATATTATTATTAGAATAATTCGTTGCTCTCAACAATGATCTTAAAATTCAATTTTATTACATCAAATTTGTTCAATAAAAGCTAAATTTTCATGATTCTAGATCACACTCAATTATTATTATAGTTTTTATTCTCATTTGAGTCTCATCTCAAACACAGTCGAAATTCTAATATTTTTCCAGCTATTGTTACTTCATGTAAATATTAGTTTTTCCAATTCTTTGTCGATTACAAAAGTAATTAAAGCATAATACAGCTCTTTTATTAATTATGTATAGCCAAAACATTCATTATAAAAATATATAAATAATATACAAATAAATAAATTAATATATATAACTAATATTACAGACACACATAGACTAATCAGAGTCTTTCAGAGAAAGACTAAACTAATATTTTATAAGGCATTCATATCTGAAATAAAATTTTAGGAAAGAAAATAAAATCAATGGTATTTAATATATTTTAGAATTACTACATTTATTTACTTTAAAAAACAAATTACTAGAAAAAGCTAGTGGTCGAAAGTACAGGAAATACCATTTTTTTCTACTCGTCCTAATTTCTGTATTATGGTTAGTATTAAATTTCGTTCCGCTTTACCTTCCCCTGTATTTTTGTTAAACATATTGAATTTCTTTTAAGATGAGACTCCTAATATTGTGAGGCTCGGGGCAGCAACCACTCCTGCCCCTCCTACCTGTGTTAGACCTTGGAACATAATACATGTATTGGCTAAATTTATAAATTTTCAAACCAAAAAAATCGGCATATTTGAGGGAAAATTGATAAACATACCGATATCAGGGATAGAACTTAATTTTTAGTGTTCCGTAGATTTTTTTGATATAAAAAAAATGGTAGGTAGATAATAATAATCATCGATTATTCATTAACATATAAACATATATTTTATATATAGGTAAAAATACGTTTCTGATTATACCTCATACATATGCATATTAATTAAACAGTTGAGATAAAGTGTACAATTCTTAATTTTCGTAGTTATCGTATTTTATTTGAATATTTTCATATTCAATTAAATAAACAATTAACGATTATTTTTCAATCTATTTTTTTGCGCTGAACTCCGATCCAATTAATTGAATTTCTTACAGATAAATAAAAAAAACGTATTCTCAGATTTATCACAAAATAAAATAATAATATGAATACATTTAGTAACAAAAAATACTGCTCTGGAATTTAATAATTAACAGAGAACATATCGTATATTGGATTATAATAAGTGAACTAACTGAAGGAGTTTACAGGAATACTTACAGAATTTCCAAATACTACAAAAATCAATGAAAAATACTTTATATGCCTATATGATCGACTCTGCGAATAAAATTTGTATTTATATTCTAAAAAAACAAATCTAAATATAAATTAACTCGAAGAATTTTTACTATTATTACATATTTAAAAACGGGTTGGTTCTAATTTTAATATGTTTTATATTATTATAATTCAAGTGTGCCTTGAATAAATAAATAGGTTCAAGTGTGCCGTGAGATAACATCAACATCGGAAACTATCCAAATACGTGTCTGTGTATTAAAGTCTGAGTTATGAACTTTGGATATTATTTTTTAATCATAATTTTTAATTAACACAACGATTTAAAACGACATATTTTTTCATATGTGTTTTTAATACAGATAGATCGATTGCACACGATTTGTAATAATTTATTATTCAAGGCTATGTCTTCTTCTGTTATTTTTAATATTTTTTTATGAATATGTTGAATCTTTCTGTATTACTTTTCATGTTCGTATTAATAATATGTTGTATATTCAAGTAATCTCAGCTATTACGCGAGAGTCACGTTTAGAGGGAACGTCGCGTAAAGTGATACCGCATTAAATATTAAAATTAAATATAGTTATATATGTATATTTTTCTGATTTATCATTAGTGTACGTGAGCTAGGATTATGAATATTGATTTTAAACGGTGAATTTATTTATAAGAATCAATGAAATCCGTGTTTAATCAAGTTTTTTCATAGTTGTTTTTTTTGTTGCTGGTACTTTTCCCTCGTCTGCGCATACATTTTTAGCGTTTTGGGCCGAGGGCAAGGGAAAAAATCCGACTCGGCACCATCATTTGGAGGCTTTACGTCTGCAACGAGCGACCTCCGCCTTCCAAATAAAATATTTAGCATTTCTTTCATCATGTTGCCGGCGATAAATTCGGCGCTCGGCCCCCGCTCGGGTATTCCACGCCGGGGCCATCACGGCGGCCGTAGACCGGGCACGTGACGCACATACATTCGTGAGAGTGGTACGTGTGTGTGCACGTGGCAACCGAGACTCGGGTATGAAAAATCTGTACCGGCGAAGATGGCGTCCGCGCCGCCCCCCGATAAAGCGTCTCTAATTTATGTCCAATTTTGGCATTCCACCTGCGTCGTGTCGAGGATGTCTAATGGCGCCGTAAACGGTATCGGGATTTTTTTTTGTATCCAGGAATAGTCCCGGCCGAGGATTCGTAGAAACGCGCCTTGATGAATTGATATTCCCGGTGGCGGCCGCTGTTAATGCTAGTTCTGAAAAATGGCAGCGACGCGGACATGACTGGGTTACAATGGGAATCTACGATGAAAAAATATTACGCAGCTACCGGGTGACCAGGTG
>JAGXCT010037176.1:21038-52178 GCA_022495035.1 Philopotamus ludificatus | reverse complement strand
CATTTAATTACTTTTGTTTTTATTTTCTCATTGTTGGCAAAATGTCGTCTTTACGTATATTTTTTACATCTTTAAGAGTTAAAAGAAATCGCAGAGGGCTATCCCCAGTGAATACGGAGGCTGAGGCATCATAACGATGTTGTTCTTAATCTAATATATTTATTAATTATGATTATTTAACTACTCTTGCAGCATTTCTCTTTTAATAAAACTGGTTTTGAATAAAAAATACTCGTTTTTCTTTGAATCTAATAATTAAATATGAAGACAACGAATGAGGAGGATGTGGTAGAACATTCTCTAAAATTATTTCTCGCACACATTTGTTATCTCAAAATATTACAGTTCATTCGGCGTTCAAAAACGATGATTCAATAGATAATTATTATATTTTGAAAATGGTTGCTAACTTAGACGCATTTCTCATACTTTATATCTCCATACTGTATCAATAAAATTCACAAATAGAATGATGAGAGCATCGAAAATTATTCAGAAATATATCAAAAGGAGATTTATGTAAAATGATCGTCAGAATTATCTTTTGCAGATTTTATATTGTCACTTTTCAGATCGATTTTAGTCAAAAATTCTCTCATTTTCTATTTTTTTTCAATAAAAAAATAGCCGAGCTCACTAAAACAACCAATACCTTTTCGACAGTCAATAATTTGCATTCAATATGGCTACCAATGTCAAGATACGTCAGAGACATATGTGGCAACATAATAAAAAATATTGCGATAATTGCATTTGTCTTATACAGCTGGGGAAATTATAAATGCTTATTTTTTCCGAAGCTTGCGGCTTATTTAAAATTATAGTAATTTCAATAATTTTATATTCATATTCCGAGAAACTTGTTTCATATACAATAAGAATTATGAATATTGCAGACCACCTGCAAGATGCACCGGTGTCTGGGCGTTAATTAAACATAATTTCCTGCTCGTGGCGGTGATGCTTTGCAAAAAAGCACAAAACGATGGACGCCTCCATTAATTATTCGATAGTTTTGCATATTGATACGTGAGGGTGGTTCGGTGTCCTTTTACATTTTATTGCGTATTTACCCGCGCCAGGGTCCCAGTGCCATTTTGTTCACGAGTGTTGACCGGTCTGATGGAGAGTGCTTTTTGCAAAATGTATTCGTTCCTTTGCGAAAGCTTCCCAAATAAATTTCTCAAGCCAACGGCCGCGGTCGTAGCCAAAGTTATCAAACTTCTACCGTGTACTATGACTATTTTTATGGTGAAACGTAAAGCTGGATGACTTTGCACCATACCCCCGGTAAACATTTTCGTTTGACGTCAGAATTGGACTTTTTGCAAACACGGAGTGAGAGAATCGGGCCCGTTGGCAAACAGCCGTCTGGCTTTGTTTGCCCGGGGCGTACACTTTGCACGGGCGCACACATTGTATTTGCCGATGACAATTGGGTATCGGAACGTAAAATTACGATAATCTCATTTTATTATTTTTAATTCGCAAAATTAGGCGTCGTTTATTTAGATTTAAAATTGTTTTATCTGCGCGCATAAGATTAAAGAATAATATTAAAACTATAAAACCTTAAAAGCTACGTTCCACGTTAATTTTCCTTTTGAGATATTTTACCTTTCTCCATTTTCGCACGACAAAGGGCACACACTTTTCTCCTTTCGGCCGTTTATTTAATCGAAAGCCCTTGAACGACGATATTCCCCTTTCTCGGAGAGAAAGGCAAAAGATCCCTGGGCGGAATCATTTTCTCAAAAGGGAAATACTTGAGGAAATTTTAAGGGATTCTTGGTATTTCTGGATCATTTAAGCACGGCACAGGACTCGGGGGGATTATAAAAACAAGGCTACGACGTTTTGTTGAACGAAGCAATCTCGGAAACGCTTTTCTTTCTCCTTTGTTTAAAAGCGAGCTTTTAAAACACTCTCCGCCATTACGCCGTATAATACGAAATATATTATAAATTCGCTGAAAAAAATATATATATAATAAATTCGTCCATACACGTTCGCAAATTGGCCGCATTTGTCTCACAAACACGCGACCCACACAACGTCGTTTTATGGCGTGTTTGTACAATTTCATGGTGCCATTTATTTGTCGAATGTGTTTAGTAAATATTTGTCAGTCATAAGTCCCGAATGATGGTTGCCATGAGCCAAGAAAGTAGGCACAGTAAATGCTTGTAAACACGTACACATGTCGAATGTATATCTCACATGATTCCTATGGATAAAAAATCCGTATAACATAACCGAATCATTCATAAGCGAGCGTTTTGTTTTACTGACGCTCATAAATCTTTATTATTTTTTGTCGCTTTTAATTAAAGCAAACGTGTTTGTTCACCATTCTAATGGTACAATGTTAAAATGCATTATGGCCGTGTGTCATAAATGGTTGCTAAACATTTGAATAATTTTAACATTTCACAGCGACTATAATTTTAATAATGTTTGTGAAGGGAGACGCGATTATCGCGTACAATTAACCTCTCAAGAGTGTGAGTGTTTGTTTTGGAATAACTGTTTGAATTTAATGATATATTAGGGGTACCAGAAAGAAAAACATTACGTTTTTAATTAAATTTAAAAAGAATACTTTAATATTTCATATTGTATTTAAATCTTCATATCTTTTTGTAATTTTTTGTATCCGTTTGATTTGATTTTATTTGTCTGATGAATACGAAAGATATTCATGAAATAATATAATTCTATTTATGAATGTATATAATCAATAATATACACCACAGATTCCAAAACTATTATGCCTCGAAGCTCTCTTTACTTTATTATTAAGGTAAAATAATAATTTGGTGATTTTTTAAATTTCTTTATTGCTTTAATTTATTTTTAAACGGTATAAATTAAATTTTACACGAAACATATAATATAAATATGAAGCTTTTCCTCCAGAAGCTTTTCTGTTCTATTTAAATAAAAAAACTTACTGTTTTAGAAGTAAAATACTCGTATCGTATGTTTTTTCAGCTGCATTTGAAGAAGTTTTTCACTTGCGGTGTGTTTCATGGATCTGAAAATGCAAAAATCAGAAACGATACCTCACAAAATGAAGGATAAAATTCTATATGAACTATAGAGATGCCAGTTACTTCATTAGTTTTTTATAATTTAACCTAGTGTCTGCCAAAAGTTTTTTACTTCACTTTTGTGAATGGGATAAGATCCAGATAAATGGCACACCTAATAAAAATGCCTTAATTAATATTTTATCAGCATATATGTCAAAATAAGGTAGTAAAGTTATTAATGAGAAGGTTGGAATTGATTTTTAGAAAGAATTCTGTCAAAATGGAGCTCTAAATTAGATAAACAAACCCGTATCTCTTCATTTACCATCTGTAACCGCGCTTGTTTCTATTTTTATTTTATCTCCATAAGTGTTGAAAAACAAAATTTGCAAAGATAAGACAATCTAAACGTCAACACTGATTTATTTGCTTAAGATATTGACTCCAAAGCGGTATCTAAAATGCTGACAGCTCGGAAGATGAAGATATGTGGAAAGTATCGATTTTAGATCCTTTAAAATTTCCTCATCTGTTAGAGTCAGGTTACTTTCGAATTTTGCGAATGAATTGGTGACCCACTGGTACATTTGATAACTCTGCACTTCTAGAAAATGTTTGAGGAAGCGTCTACACCTGAAAAGCAATCAAGATGTGAGTTTTTAACTTTTTTGGTCCACATGTTCTACTTGTCAGCAAAAGATTTTAATTTTTTTGTATTTGTTTTGATATTTTCGTTTGCTTCTTAAATTTATTATGCTTAATTTCTTAAAAAGAGCTTCAGGAGCTGACAAATGTGACTCTGACTCTAAAACTTCTTGTTAAATCATACCAATATTTAAATACCCCTTCTTTCCTACAATTAAAAACAAGAGAAAAACTGATTAATGATTGTTACGCCACTGATAATTCCCAAAAATGCAATTAGCTGGGGTTTTTGCTAATGTCAACACTTAATAAATAAATAAATTTTCAAGGTCATTCTTTTCCTTAGCAAAATGTTCTCGGAGTTAATCCAATTTGAGATATTGAGAATTTAATAATTAAATGATCGTCAATATCTAGTGAAATATCTTGAATTTTATGCGAAATCGTATGGGCTGACAATGGAATGCGCTTTGCGTATTTGATTATCGATTCAACAGCGATCTTCAATGCCGATAAAATAATGTTTTGGGCATCGGAATGTGGCTTTTTCTTCTTTGTCAAAAGCTATGCAATCTTGTAACACGCGAACTGAGCCCTCACTGGAATTGAGAGAAATTTTGCATCTTCTTAATATATTATTTTGTTTTGTTCTTTTATTGTGGATGATAATGTGGACATTGACGTTTACTGAAAACAATCGCCATTTGAATTTATAACCCAGCTGTGCCGTTTGGTCCATTGCATATCTCAAGCTTTTTTATTTTTCTCTTTTGATATAACTCCTACGTGTCACAAACTTTTTGTGTTTATCTAAAAAAAGTCAAAAGAATAAATAATCCTTCAAAAAACAACAATATTCGTTGTCGTTGCCACGCGCGCGTTGTTTTTTCTCGTTCGCATCTGGTACGATGAGTCGAGTGCGAGTGAAACGCGCTATTAACACGTGTTTTATTATTATTTATGCCATATTTTGCTTAGTGAAAAAATCCAAAATATCAACAAAACTATGAAGAATAACTATTTTTATTCATAGAATAATATATTTTTAAAAAAATGTCAAGATATATTGATAAATATCTTGACTTGAATTGCTTGGGGGCTCTGAAAGACCCCTTCGGAGTTTTGTAGATACTCGAGTCAACTGATAATTTGATCCAATGACATATTTCTGTGAGTAAACTAAGAGATATTTTAATACAAATATAAGTTCGATTATTTTTATACACGGCTTGTTAGATTATATTATTTTTACGTATTAACCGTGTAAAATGAAAAACATGTTTACTCTATAATATTATTTTAATAATAAATTTCCCAAATTATGGAGAATTTTCTTGTTTAAATTACAAAAACATTTTTTCAAGACTTTTAAAAGGGTTTACTGCATTTTAAAAATATTATATGCTTCAAGATCGTGCAAAAAATCCTCAAGTCAAATTTTTAAGATGAAATTATATAATTTACATAGTACTATTTAAAATAAATATTAATAAATATATGTTATTTATATAAAAATGCTACGTAATATTATTTCTAGATATTTTCTAATATAAATACACTTATTTATTTTTCCTATTTCATATATCAACTCGCATTTATATGAAAAATTCTTGCCATTTTGAGCACTGTGCTTATTTATATTAAAAAATATACGACGCAAATTTATTTTTATATACGTATTATTTTTTATCGATACCCATTTGCGAAATATAATTGGCATATCGACAGAAAACCATGTATGGTAACGAGATTGATTGTTCTTACGTACTCGGCGTGCGTTCTAACATTATGAGATCGATTTTTTAACCCTAGAATTTCATTACTGGAGACAAAGAGCAATAATTTAATATAAAAACGTTTGTTTTAATAATATTTATACAGGGGCCAAGCCCATTTTGGGGGGGGCGACACATGTAGGAGGGCGTTAATAATCGACCCTTCCGGCGAAACATGGGGTAAATTGGAGCCCACACACTCATCAACAAATGTCACACCATTGCTATCGAGTGTGTGAAAATGGCGTCCAATTGGTCTCGGATGATACGAGTATATTTTTTTTCATATGAAAATGGAATAACGTTAGTATTTTTTTTGTACCGGCATTAAACTATCCGAGCTATGAATTTTTATTATCACTCAGCTTCCGCTGATCACGATGACGATGTTTTGTTTCATCTCGATTGACCAATTTAAGGAAACTGGGTGTTACAATTACTATAACATCACTCATAAAACGGTCGTAAAAAGCAACTTCAACGGGCATAAAAATGTGTACCTTCCATACTATATATAGTAAAAGCGTATAAGTGGACGCTCGACGGGTGTTTGCGAAATATATAAATATTTTTGCGCGGATAAATTAATTCATTCATCGTTGAGCGTAAAAAGTTTAATGCGAAATTAAAATTTCATAATGTCGAAAAAATTTAATTAATTTCGGCTGCGATTGCAGAATTTTCGCGTTTATTGGTACATGAAAACGTTTAGTAATATAGTAACAAAACATAGTTCGTCACGGTTTTCGTCATGAAATTAATTACGTTTCGGCGATAGCATCTATATGTCCCATTATAAAAATTATCAGCGAGATCTGCTCGTTACATAAATCATTTTATAAACGCATTGTGCTTAAATATTGCGCAAAAAAAATAATAATAATGAAATACGGCACTACGCAGGCGGTGGATGTGTAAAGCCGGCGTTTTTTTTCCCTCCCACAATATATTTAACCCTTCGAAAAAAATTAACCGTTAAGAAAAATTGCGTCTGTTCAGTATTTTTTTTGCGTCACCAATTATGTCTTGAGCCCTTTTATGCACAATTTGAATAGACTTATAATTTATAATAGGCGTGGAGAGGTCCGATCGTAAAATATTTCCTTGCCATGCATATTTTAAGTTTTAATTTTACGGGACAAGTCGCCTTGAATTTTTTTTTTAAGGATAACGTTTTCGGAAATGCGGAAAAAAATACTTTGTTTACCCGAACGCATTGTGGCAAACATGTATCGCGTAACAAAGGAGTATCTATATGTCGAAATCAATAGGATTGCTCACAAAAAAAATCCGTAAATAATTGACGACGTAGGAAATCAACATTTTATCTCTCTGAAAATTAAAATTCACATTTTCATACGACGGCGTCCGTAATGGCCTTCGATGTATCGGCTCTGACCTTAGTCGTATCTACCATTGTGCTCCAGTCCGTTCGAATGTCCAACAATACGTGTTGTTGAGTCATTTATTATCGGCCATTGTCAGTTATGGTTTTACCGTAAGGCATGTAACGGGGTCCGAGCCCGAGGGCCCCCTATCGTCATATAACCGACGCCAAAGGGTTAGGACTCGCGTTTTATGATGTCGGATATTTGTGTAAAATGAGGACCAAACCCTTTGTCTGCATGAAACATTCATTCCAGTGCCGCATTCGCTCTCCGCTTCATATTCGCGATCGTGGAGGAGGATCCCATCGTTGTTTTATTTTTTTTTATACACATTTGTTTTAAACATGTGTGTAAATATTTATTCGCACAATAAAACCGTTTTATAATATTATCATACGGCCGTGCACTGAATTTCAACATAAATTTCGTGCGTATTTTTATTGTGATATAATGGTCGTGTTTTATGAGCTATAAACCGTTTTATATTCATAGTTATTCGGGTATAAAATAATAGATCTTCATCACAATCTGTTTAGTAATAATGGAGATGTTTGCGCATAAATTACATGCGCTTTTGTGCGCATGCGCCGCGCAAAGTGGCGCCGTTCCATCCGTAAGGCGTCGATTCGGCCGATTGTTTCCGAGATGATTGGCGATGACATATTTTATTGGGCTCGTTTCGACATGACCGATCATGCAAATCCTTCGCGGCGCTCGTAAATCAAAACGTCAAGATTTTTTTATGAGATTGCCCATAAAATTTTATATGTTGGCACGTGCTACGCATCGAGAACGCCATGTTTAATTACTTAATAACTCATGATCTGTTATAACATCGTTTATGGAACAAAGCTCGCGTCATAATGGTCATAGCTCGATACGGAAAATATTAAGACGGCATGACGCCATGCAATAAACTTATATTTTGCACAAAATAAATGGAAAATGCTCGATTTAGATTAGAGTTTTGCTCGAATGAGATTTATTTACAGTGCATACGACTGAGCTGCGTGGTTCGCTTCCATAGCCCATTTCTTGATTACCCAAAAAAATAAAACGCCATAACCATGGTCGACCGCGCCAACCCAAATCACCATATCGTGAGATAAGACGATTTGCTAAAATCATTATTTTTTTCGTATTTTTCTCCTTCAACAAATTAGGACAATAAACCGATATTATTCTGCTTTATTTCCTTAATCTTGATTAATTAAAAATAATGATATGTCCATATTAATTTAATTAAAGCCGGATTCCATTAGTTTTTAGATCAAATCTGATATGAAAAATGTAGGTTTGTTGATCGTAATCTATGCTAATTTATGTATCTATATTGTTTCTAATTTAATTCGACATTAAAATTAATTATCTTGCATAATAAAACGATATCTTATAACAAAAAACTGCTACTAAAAAATTATGTAGATGTGGAAAATACATTAGATATATATTTTATGAATGCGGAAAGCTTTTGTATCTATATTAAAATATCAATGATTCATAAAATAATGTTACTATTAAGAAAAAATATCTAAATATTCGTTTATGATTCGCAATATATCAATTTTTATTTGTAAATGCATGTAAAAAGCAATGATTTGTCTTAGAATATTTTGAAATATATTTAATACGTAATATTTTGGCTATTAAGATATAATTTATTTATTTTACTCAATAAATATTCAAATCTCAATAAACAATAAATGATTACATACATCAATTTATTCCTCTTATGATATTTAAACATGTTTTGGGAAAAGATTTCCAAATTTTCATTTATTTATATCAATAATCTTCCATTAAGTCAGCCATTAAGTCAGAATGTTTGGAGATTTTTATTACTGTTAATTATGCTGTTTTGTACATACCATATATTTTCTTCTTGTATAATGAGGTTACCATTGTTTAACCTTTTCCAAGATGACTATTTAGTTTTTTCGTTTATAATTCATTTTAAATCTGTCCTAAAATATTCCAGCTGGCATGAAAGCTAACTTATAATTTTCTCAATCAATATTGGTAACGTTTCTTTTGGTAAAAAATATCAAATTATAGAAATTTCCACCTACCAGACTTTCTCATCTACGCCTACCATTTTCTATTGCTTTTATTTAAACTAATCTAATATATAAATTTAAATTAAAACGTTGTTTCAAAATTTTGCATTAAAATGCAAACCAAGACTAAAATGTAAAAATAAAATTCAAAAATCTTATTTTTGATTCATTTCCTTCTATTTTCTCAACAAAAAAACATGGTCAATTGTATCTCAAATTAATAATTTCGGATTTATCATTAATTCTCTTTAAGAATGTTGTCATAGTATAATTCTTTGTAATCTAGATTCTAGAGTATTACTTACCCAATATCTTAAAAATAATTATTATGGTCCTTCTGAAATGCTTGAGTTATAAAATAAATCTCATTAAAATTGGAAAAATGGAATTAGAATAATATAAAAAATAATTTTGTATTTCTCTTGGTATAGAAGATTTGAAAAAAAAGGATTTATCTCAAAAAACACTTAGTTATTCATCAAATTTATTTTGTTTTATAATCTAATCCCAATTAGATACCTCATACATTTTTTCTTCTTCTGTGAAACGTAATTTTCGGTATTTCCGCGATTCTGTATGATGTTTTTTAATGTTTTCATATTTTTATTATTTAATAATTTAGTATAGAAAAAAGTTACAGGGACCATGACCGACGAATACAGAAGCTATTGCATTGAAACAATGCTATTTTTAGCTAAAATCTTAACAATAAATATAAAAATGAGATTTTTCTAGATTAATCCTTCAAATAAAATAATATTAAAAAATTAAAAACAAGTGGAAAAGCTCCTTTCATTCTTTTTTTAAATTTATTTATCAATATTAATGTTTTTCTCTAGCATAGTCCTCGTCAGATAAATCATAAACTTGTTTTGTCATTTTTTGCAATCATTAAAGTATTTCTGAAACGCGGAACATTTTTTAATTACATACTCCTTCATCGATTCCGTTCGCAAAATATCCTCCTTTTGTGTTTTCTTTATCTTATGATACATGTAAAGGGACATGGCTGGCGAATACGAAGGCCTATACAGAATATTTCTCATATATTATAGTTTTTTCGACAAGTAAAAAAACCGCAAAATCATCAAAACACGTGCAATTATCATTTTTTTATGTTTTTTTTACATTCGGAAATAGAAAGATGTTCCAGGGAATCATTTCTGAGGAAATCATGTTTCAGGAAATAATGTAAGGAGGCTGAGACGTCTTAAAACTATTGTGTTTAGATAAAAAAATCGATATGTTTCTATTTTTTCCACAAATAAAAAATCGCCGAGCACATCAAAATATTTTAAACCTCCTCGACGGTCAACAATAAAATAAGCATCTAATATGGCTATTAAGATAAAAGATACGTCAATTTCCATTTTTTTATGAAACTTTGTATACTTAAGATCTATAATTATGAACAATTTAAATCTTGATATTTATTTGTTTATTATAAAATATTGTTTACTGCTGCTACTTATCGATAAGGTATTTGTGTAAACGCAAACACTTAAATCCCACATTATTAAATTGCATCTTTATCGCTCTGACCTCTAGCTCTAAAGTCATATTCAATCATGCAACTGTGAGCATTGCACTCGCCACGCTCGGGTTACCATCGAACAATATTGCATCTGGCTGAGGGAAATCTGAGCCCCGGAGTTTATAGCCAGAGTACACGCCTCCTGATAACGCCGGCTTTATGCCAAATCACCTGGTATAAATTGGAAACACACAACAACGGTCGGTTCAGTCTCATTGAAGTTTTTTTGCGGGGTATCCATCTTTGGCACCACCTCCCCGACCTGGTCCGGCGAATCTGGTGAGATGCGAATTTTTTTACGCGGCTTTATTATCTGGTTATGGGGGCCGAGGGCCACTCCCGCCGCCATTATACCGGCAAAATGTCGTCGGCAGAAAAAAAACTGGTCCAGAACAGGTCGACGAGGGCCTCGGATGTATTGGTACACCAACACGTGCGCAGCTTCGACATTAAAACTTCGGCTATTTGACGCTAGGCTGCGTTATTGCTCCCCGAGGTTTGCTTCTCGGCTAAATTCTTCGGGGGTCCCATCCCGCGGAGCTTTTGTGAATTGCGAATCAGCGATGGTGCTGAAATATTTTTAATCGCATAAAATTAATTATAAATAAAATGTGTGATAAAATAATTAAAAAATAAATCGAATAGATCTCGTCAACAACGTATTACGATGACAAACAAAGTGATTGCGGATATCTCGTCCACTTGCCAAATTTACGTCTGCACTTTCTGTTTAATAGTATATAAACTTTGTCGCATTCGGATAATGTTATTGAATATTTTTTTGGTCGTTTGATTAATTCACAGAGTCGTATGCGTGACGAGGCGGTATTATTTTCAATGCACAATTATCTCCAAAAAAATAATTTACATAAAAGGTTTCGTTTTCCGTTATTTTTTTTTCTGTTGATATATCCATAATTGAGGTCTGTGTGAGTGTTGGGTCTGAATGTGACTCTTGTAGGGGTAACGCCCTCGGTACAGTCGGCAAACCGGGGGGTCCGTTACACACGCCGGGCATACTAATGCCGACGCTGATGGACAAGCAATGCAATGGATGGCTTCCATTACCCGCAGAAGGGGACACGGCGGATTTTATCAAAAAATAATTCGACGAAAAAAATATGGTTTTAATACACAGTCGGATTTTATGCGCCGAAACGTAAATCTGATTTTGTAAAAATATAAAATTTTCCTCGTGAAATATACTTGTCGATTTTCAAGAGCACGTTTTGTTTTATGTCTTCATACGCGTCCAGCCAATTTGTATGGATATTGGCGTCTATTCCATTTTCTTTTCATCTCAATTTGCTTACATTGTCTCGGAGCAATATGCTTTTTTATTTAAATTTTTTGGATCAAGTTCGGCGTTCGCATAAAGATCGTAAAAAAAATATTCGCACAATAACGCAAATTGTGAGAACCGATCGGCATTGTTTAAAATTCAATTACGAATGCATTCGCGTGCGATCCAATCTTCGTTGCATTTCGCAGACACTGCGAATATTTTCTGCACAAAAAATAACGCGATTCGGAGCAAATAGAGTAATTCGGCGCGGAGCTCTCATCAGATATTGCCCTCATCTGGTAAACTTTGCACAGCGCGCCGAAACAAATTGCGGGGGATTCAGCAAAGTTAATATTGCATCTTAGAGCGAACGACAATTTCAGAGTTGCGCTAGCAATCGACGAACGTTTTCGCCAGATTAAATCTGCAAAAATGTTATTTTTCTAAATAATAAAAATAGTTTTAATATGTTCAATCAAGCCCGAAAGTTTTAGCTGCGGACTCATCTCGCTGCGAATGTCGCCCCAACTTTTTTCATTTAAACAAAAATGATTACGCCGCCCGAGGACAATTTTCTCATGGCACCATTTGTCTCCAAACTCCGAAAATATAATTTTATTATTGAATTCATATAATATATATTGCGTTTTTTAAATGAAATACGCATACGATGCGCACAAGACAGCGTTTTAGTGAATGCGTACATCGCTAATATCTTACTTTGGTTCTAAATCTTTTTCCGATACACCTTTCACCATATCTCCGTAACAATCTTCAGCTGGTGAAAGCATTTGGAGTCAGAAGGAAAATCATAAACATAAACTTGTTTGCGGAAGGGATAGTCAATATGACCGAAGCAGTATCCCGGCGTAAGCCTCAATAGGGTTTCATTCCGACGTGCCTAAAAAAAAAAGAAAAATAGGCGGTGTATCCGAGGGGGTGTAGGAAATTCCCAAAGCTTCGAGGTGGAATAGGACGAGTGGTTTTCAGAGGCACCGGCAACCCTCTTCCCTTGCGGAAATGATATTTTGTCGGTTGAACGATGAAACTTTCATGCTGAAAACAGAAAAGCAAGACGTGCGACATGGGGCACCGCCGGCATAAGGGAAGTAAACAACACCCTGGGCGCGTGTTACATCACCGCCCCCCAGAGGGGGTCCGTGGGGGGGTATTGTGGCGGATGGCGTTCGATCCGAAAGCGAAAGTTTGCCAGATATAATAAATAAATAAATTATTGCTTGCCAGGGTTCTTTTCGCCATGGAAATGGCATGTCGGAGCCTGCGGACGGCCTACTATAAATAATAATGGCAACTATTGCGTTGTTATCAAAAGCGACGTTTAGAAAAAAATATTTTTACAAACTTATTCATAAACAATTTTATTTTTAATCAATATATATATAAGGCCATCGAATTTTTGTGGGTTAAATAAAATGACACAACAATAAATTCAATATTTATTCAATATAATTATTTACAATATGTAAAAAAAATCGACGTCTTTAAATTAAACTTCTTTGCATTTATTATACATTTTCTTAATTTTCTGCTATACGTTCACTGATGTACATTATGCTAATTTATTATTCCATTGATAAATTAAAATCTACGCACTGAAAATGATAAAAATAAAGTTATAATATAAGAATATAGAAGTGCACAATTATAATTTCAAGCATAAAATGAATATTATTATAAATATATGAGTAGAAACAGTATTATTAAAAAAATACGTAACTCGCAAAATTTCATGACGCTGTTTTTACTTGTTAATTTTGTGTTCATACACACAGTTTATTCATATTTTTTATATTTATAACTAAGCTTTTCGATATATAGATAATTTTATGATCCAAAAAATGCATAGAATGTTATTGAGTTAAAAAATGCGTTGATTTCTTTTGCTCGGCTGAATAAATATCATTGGAATCCCATGAAAGTACGTTTTATTTATTAGTAAAATTATTTAAATAATGAAGATGTATTCAAAATAATCTAAATATTCAAAAAAGAATAATAAATACTAGCTACCTGTCAAGGAAAAAATGAAAATATAGACATAAAAATTAAAACATGGCCCAGAACGTAGAAAATCGTAGTTTCTCTCACAATAGTAACTAATATATTAAGGTCATAAGTATAGTTCGCTGAAAAAAAGCTTGCAATAATATTAGGCTTGAAATCAATATTAATAGATGTGCTATACAAGTTATTATAAAAATAAATATTTTAATAAAAACAGGAATATATAAAAAAATCGACTAAAAAACTCGCGAAATTTCATGACGCTGTTTTTACTTGTTAATTTTACGTTCATTCCCACTATTTATTTATATTTTATGTATTTATAACTAAGCTTTTAGAAATATAAATATCGTCGATTTCATTTCTCGGCAGAAAGTACGTTTTAATATTTAATAATAAATATTATTTAACAATAATACGTAAAAGGATTAGAATCCATTTTAATTATATCAGTGAAAAGTTCATTACAACGATTGTTTTAAATTATTTTTTAGTCAAAATTTATGCGTAAGCTTTATATTATCTAATCTTACATTTTATAATTAATTTAAGGCATTTAATCTGATTAAAACTTGAGCTATTTGACGGCTACTCTATGAGTTTTATGCCTACTTGTTCAATAAAATCCAGAAAATAACAGATTTAATCCCGTGAAAACGGGACATAAAATAAAATTTAATAGCTATTTATCCAATCGTTTTTCTATATATTCTCGATGCATTCGTCATCACAGTTGCATAATTATTTATACTGTGTATGTAAATAAACATGACATAAGCAACATGATTAATAAAGAGAGACATTCAATCCGTAGTTACATCTTAGTGGCTATTTATAAATACTTTGCAACAATTAAACATTCATAATGATTATTATATTTCAACTGTATGCTAAAAATTAAAATGAAATAAATAAATATTGCGACTTTTTGTTTATTTATTAAATAAAAATAGTGAAATAATAGACAAAAATTCTGAGCGCTTCCATATTTGCAATGTACCATTCGTACCTCGCACTTATTTCGAGTTGGTTTGAGTTGCATTTTCTTATACCTACCCATCTGTCTATCTATGAACATATGACAGGTGTTGTTTTCTTTCTCAGCAATAAGTCAAAATATATATATAAATATTTTTTTTACTATATTTTCTGTTATTATTTCGCGTACAAAAAATATATATATGTAGAAAATAAAACATACAACTTTATGCGAGCGACCTTTTTATATCGGCGTGCCAATTTCGCATGTAGCAGAAAAATCTCACACCGAATCGTATCAATATTGAACGCGTGATGTCAATGGAATCGGATCAATATTTAAATTTGGATCACGAAACAAAACATTTTTAAATTTATACAGAAAATTCCCAGTAAATAAACGTATATAATTAAGCGACGGGTTAATCCGGGACGTATTATATAGCTCGGGTCGAAAATAAAATTTTTCAAGAAAACAGGGAAGCGAGCGAGCGAGCGTCAGGCAGTTCATAAAGACAAAAGATTAAATGTGTCGAGTTTGTAACTCGTCTTTCTTTCGTTCGGGCAGACAATAGGTGTGAAATTGCTCGTGAAAATGAATTCTTCCTGAAGCACTACAACCACCATCACGGGGTGGTGGAGGAACTGCTCTGGCCACCCCCCCCGTCGCCCCGAAGAGACGCACAGAAAGAGTTTGCGACGCTTCTGCGCCGAATGGCAACTCGAAACTAGCTTTTGTCTTATTAACTACAGTCGCCTCTGTGTAAATCTACAAATTAAGGTAATCTCGGCTTGTATTGTGCCAGGTATTTGATACCTGCGGTTTTTGGGTGGAGCTAGAAAACCTGGATCCTACGCTACCTCCATTAGAGAGGGCTCGTTTCACTGCGGATAACTTTTCCAATTAAGTCTCTATTTAGTTAAGCGGACATTTTCACGGATATATTAAAGCGTTCCTGCAAAAAATACATATATTTTTAATAAATGCGCATTTGAATCACTGGATTTTAATTGAATTGTTTTTATTTTAAAAATAAAATCCCGCGATAATATGTAAATGCATGTTTATTAAGTGCAAAGTTAAATTCGGTCGCAATTGCAGGGATATGCAATCAAAACTTATGATATGCTAATTTTAATGCGGTCACAGTCGCTGAATTCATTCTTCATTAGTGTATAAACTAATTTTTAATTATCCGTATGAATATTTAAAAATATATTCGTAGAAAATTAAGTTTTTAGTGTAGTTTAAACGCGGGCCAGTTGAAATTTCGCTTCGCTGTGGTCCGCAATTAGTCGGAGTGAGTTAACTTTTTTAATGGAGGACCCTCGACGAATATTCGCAACGTTTCGTACGCATTTTTTTTTATTATTTAAATAATTTAATAACATCATTCCTATATATATATATATATATAGGAATGATGTTATTAACGTGAAGATTAAGCTGCGCAGTAATTTTCCGAGTAGCTGAGAGGGAGACTACGCTGATGAGATAATTTATCCAATCCCTCTCGCAAATTAATCCGATATCAAAACAATAGATCCTTAAAATATATATTTATATTTATTTAAATTTATTTACTGAAATTCTGCCTGGAGTAATTGTTGCAAATTGGCGAGTCCCTCTAAATCCACGAGGCGTGCAATTACCGGAATATATTTCTGAAATGCTCACTTTACAAAGTCGGCAACGAATGTTTACCGGATGTAATGAGATCCCTCTGGAAGCGTGCCTGAACAATTTAATCAGCCCCGTTTTCCTATATATTCAGAGAGGAGAGCGTCTCGGGCGCAATCCCTGCGAATGTAAATGCGATTGCAAATTTCATCGCTAATTTGTACCCGGGGGTTATTTTTCTTCATTTTCGAAACCCCCTGCGGTGTCTTGATGCACCGAATAAATTCCCCTTCCTCTATGTTTGCAATAAAAAAAATTCTCCGTCCGCAAACCTCGAGTTTTTCTCCCCCACCGTCATTAAGGTGAATACCACTCGGCATCCTGCAAATAACAATAAGAAATTATTTGACATTATACTGACATTTGTGCGAGTATCTCTCCTCGTATCTGAATCGATGGAAATAACCGATTGGCTTTATTTTCGCATCGAAGTGAGAAATGCAATTATAAAACGTTACCGTCGATTAATGTCGCTTATATAAATGATGGCACTGCGTCACGATACACATCTTAATTGGCTCGAATAATCTGTGTGCGGGGAAACGAAAGCATTTTCACAACCCTCGTGTCTGGCGGCTATTTTCTAAATCAAACAATTACATCGAAAATTTATACGTATATATATTTAGAAGCGGGGATTAAAATTTCGAGAGTTATCCGCGTTTACGGCGGCGCTCCTCTGCAAATTCGTTTTGTTTAGAAGATGTATATGATAATGAAATTTCTGGTAAATGGTAGATTTGTAAGCTGGCTAAATGTGACCTATTTTCTCGACTCGCTACCGTTCATTTGCATTTTATGGCGGCACGTTATTATTTTCTGGAAGGGCGCCAGCCTCTCGGCCCAAAAAACTTTTTAAACAATTTATTTACGGAATTTTCAATGAACCCAATATATATGTTAATATCGCGATACGATGAGATATACGCCTGTCCGTGACCTTTTTGCATTTAAACGCGTTTTCGAAAAAAATTCGGCGTCGCGATCAAGATATCCGAATTCTCAGCGAGATAATACGGTAATGGCGCGACACATTTATATTAAAACCGTCTTCGTGTAGCGTCTCTGTTATGTTTTTTATTGACGATAAGATTTTTCTAAATGCACGGCGGCCATTTCAGTTGCCGTCGGCAACTCGTTTTCCCAGAGCGACTCTGCGCGCATGCGCCAACATAGTATACATCTCCGTCCCGCTCGCACTCAATGCATAGTTACCTCCGTCCCGCTCACATAAGTGGTGAGTGAATGGAGCATGCGGCATGCGACTGCGTACACTCTCAATGTCAAATCAATTCCTGATTGGTATTTCAGTAATCTACCCGAATTAATTACATTTAATTAATTATTGTTGCATTACAAATACATCTTAAATATATGACGAAAAAATCGCGCTGAATATTTATCCGAATGCGTATTTTAATATCATAATTCAAGGCGCATAGTTGCCGATTACATATATTATAATAAATTATAACGTCTTAATTAAAACTGGTGGTGATTAAAATTGATCGGCGTGTGTACATAATTAATATTTCATTATAATATATAGTGCAAATTATTCGCTCGTCCACATTGTAAACAAAATTAAATAGAAAATTTCCAATATACAATATATTTGTAGTCAGGTCATAAAATAACGCGTATAAATGACACAATTGTGAGCGATGAAAAATATTTATATCAATTACAAAGAAGCCCCGTTTTTACCAGGCCCGTATTTCATGCGGAAAATCAAGTGTTGATTTAGACAACACTGAAGATTGGAAGCAGACGGACGTTCCTACTGTAATTGCAGACATGCTCCAAGAGATATTTTTAATGCTGATGAAACAGGACTGTTCTTCAATGTCCTTACTTGGAAAACATTCGGCTTCGAGGTTAAAACTTGTCATGGAAGGAAATTAAGTAAAAACAGGCGAACTGTTCTTTTGATTACAAATTCAGATGGCTGTGAGAAGTTTTTTACGTTAGTAATTAGAAAAGCACAAAAAAGCTCGGCCTCGGGCCTTAAAATCTATTTTACCGAAAACATTATTTTTTCTTGGAAAACGTACAAGACAAATTATGAGATCAAGATATATTGATTTATAAGATCGAAATAGCTGTAAAAAGCACAAAAATATGTACCATACTGATTTGCGTGATTATCTAAATAAAAATGAATCGTAAGGAATCTACGTTTTCCCTCCAATTACGTTTCTTTTCGGTCCCTTCAAAAACTTAAAAACGGAGTTTCACTGTATGTCATTTTTTTATTAATTACCAGATCCTCTTTAATGCAGTAAATTAGTTCTAGAAATTTAAGAATGCGTAAAAATATTATTTTGATTATTTTTAGGGCATTCAATGTATTAATCTTCGCGTAAAAATGTACAAATCTTTCACCAAATTTGTGCAAATTTTCTGAACCGTCTAAAAAAAATTATACCTATTTATTATAAATATAAAATTCCGCGATTATGATACGACACTTATAAATATAATATACTGTTATTTTTTTTGTAAATAATATGAAACTGTGGCGTCTAAATAACCGCGTAAAAAGAGTATAGTGTGCTACATTTTAACGCTATTCATAAAAAATAAAATAATCACTTTAATATCATTTTCTCGTGATAACAATTTAGTATTTCTGAAAATATAGTCCATTGAATAATTTTTCAGCAGTTATTTATATGCGGCGTCATTAAATAAATACATTTTTTATATGGAATTCAATCCAAAATCTATAAATTATTTATTTTTGATGGATTTGAGTCGATAGTTGATATTTATTTAGTTTTTATTATAAGCAGTATTAAATCGTGCTAAAAAAATATTGAATTTTCACAATTTTCTTCATATCGGCCATAAATGTATTAATTATAACGCGTAAATCAATGTAATGGGTCTTAAAATAATAATGATTCAATATTTAATAGAGATATTACAAGTAACATCAACGCATTTGATTTATTAAAATCGTAAATTTTATTACATTTACATTGGTTGTTAACATTCTTGTATTTAGAATGTGTTATTATTTGTTGTAGTGACTGATATCATCTGTTATTGCCAGCCGTCATCTTCTATATGCAAATGCAATGCGTTTCACCTCCGAAACGGCCTTAATTTTCCACAGGTTTCCTAGCGATCGATTAGGTAATGTCGGCGAACCTAGCGTGATGGTAAATAATAAATTTTGACAAATTCAGGCACACAGACAGGGCACTGACGCTCTCGCGGGTCCAGGAGGGATATCACCTACGCGAATATAAGAATCACCCCCCGACAAATTTGCATATTTTATGATAATACACTTTTTTCTCATCGCTCGGTGTTCTCACGGAGGAAGTTGATATTCGCCAAATTGCATATGCAAACTTTAAAGTGCCCCGCACCTCTGCGGGTCAATATCGAGACCCATCCGCAAAATGAAAAAAAAAAGTAAAGTGCGCCTCGCATGTGCCAAAATTGAAATATCAAAGACGTGCGCCATACGAAGCGAATTTCATTTGCAGTTTGCGTAAGATACGAGGGTCGCACTGAAAGCTCTCTCGATTCGGATCGGATGAACGCCGGGTAAAAAAATGTTATTATTTTGTTTTTCGGTTTTTATTGCAAGCTCTCCTTTGGGTCAGAGCTTGACAACTTTTTTGATGGTGCCATTCCGTCGACGCGGACTAGATTTATTCTGAATCTACACGCCCGAATCGCAAAATAATTCGGCGGACTCAAAAACGCGACGGATCGAAACGAAATATATTTATAATAAGATAAATAAAAAATTACGATCTAACACCGCGTGTTTTGCAAGTGAAAAAATCGTAAAAAAATTGTTACGATTGGGATAGGTTACGTTAGTGCCATTAAACGGCTCGGATGTCTCTGAACCAGCGCTTCTTAACCTTTACAGAGTCAAGGAACGGTATATATATTTTTATAATGCATAATAAATCATAACAGTTTACATATCAGTCAATAAAATTTAATTTACTATGAGTTTTACTCTTATTATACTTTTTACAAATTTATTAAAAGATATATCTATAGGATTTGATTTGATATCCAATTCAATAATATGCAGTATTTTTTTAAATGAAATGAAAAAAAATAACTGTTTGCTAAAAAATCTTTTGGGCCAATACGTCCGGCCCACGGAGAGGAAAAGGTTAAAATAATGTTACAATTTTCAATAGGGATTCTAAAATATGTTTTCAATCTTTGATCTTATGTCTAAAATAGCTACTCTAATTTTCTTCTCCATATTTATCAACATTAAGCGTTTTTTTTTGTTTTAATATGATGTTGAAAATTATTATATTCGCTTTTTAGAAATAGTTTGCAACATTTTAACATTTTGAGAGTACCATCAATTGACAACGTATTGAAGTATTCCTCTTCTTGTAAAGAAAATTGATAACACGATTTGAACAAAATGGATTTACTATCCAAGTTTAATTTTCTATATTCAATGAAAGAACGAAGCTAAATAGCTTGTTTTTCTTCAAAAAACGCAACATTTTGTGATATTATAAGAATTGTGTAATCGATATTGCTATTAAGGACTTCAGAAAACATGGCTAATGTCCATTTTTAAATTATTTGCGTTCAGTGGATATTAAAACAGCTTTTTACCTGGCATAACAGTATTAAACCATCCGTCTCGTGGGTCAAAAACAACAGCATCGTCCTAAGATGGTCTCTTAAAGACTTCAATCATTTCAAGTCAAGATATTGACTGATTATTCTAAGAATTAAAATAGATTATTCATGATATAGTCAATATGTACCGGATGCGAGCGAGAAAAAATATCGCGTCCGTAGCGACAGAAGCGAATATTATTGTTTTTATATTTTTTTTAGCATTTGCGGACAATAATGGTCAATGATTATTTATAATATTTATTTAGAAGACTTTTTTAGAAAAACTGAAATAGTTTGTGACACTTGGAGGATTTATATTAAGAGAGTTATTCAGGAAAAATAAAAAAAAATTAGGGCACAGTTAGGTTAACGTTATTTAAATAATTAAAGAAGACAGTAATTTAAATATTTGAATATATATTTGTAAATTCAGTTTAGTTTATTGTTAAATATTTTTTTGAGAGAAATATTGAAATGATAAAAATCGTCATATTAATTAATCTGTGATACTGACTGCCGAAAATAAATTATCACTGGGATTACTGTGTTTTTTTTATATAAATAAGCAATGAAGGGAGCCCAAAATCCACAATTCTGCAATAACAAAATGTAAAATATTTAATGTTTATTAATTTTTTATTAATAAGTTAAGAGAAACACTAGTATTTTTTACAATCTCACCCTAAATTTCGCATACTTGGGCCAGCCGCTTATTGCCAAATATTTGGGCCCGACGTATCCCAATAAAGCGGAATCTACTGTATCGTTTTTAATAATAAAAATAAATACATTCCATTCTTTCCATGTTTATCAGAGTCGCGATTTAATTTACTCGAGTGCCAGTTAAGAACCTCTGCTCTAAGCTGAGCTCGTGAATATGCATACAAATTTTATTTAGAATATTTAATATAAAATTATTTCCATGTATTGTTGCTATAAGTGATAAAGTAAACCCAAACATAAATATGTAAGTTGCGCGTGCGTGAGCTCCGTCAATAACCCACGTTGACATGTTGGAGTTTGATCTGAAATAAGGCTCTTCCCATTCCCATGGCATGTGGGATACAAACACGTAAAAAGTCCCATGGAAACGGGTCAACATCATTTTATCTAAAGTTCCTATATATTCCAGAATAGACTGTAATTTACATTGTACACGGGTCGGGTCTGAACATACACCGGACAATGAGATCTGCGTGTGCTGATACTAAAAATACAATGCTCCAATTTTTTTTCCTCGGGTCTTATATTACACAAAAGACGTCCCGTGCAAAGACCGACTTTCTAAAATTAACAATAAACTGAATGCAGAGGATTTTTCATGAAAATCTCGCAAGAGAAACTTTCGCAGCAGCGCACAACACGTTTTTTTTTTGGCTTAAATTTATTTTTCGGCGCAATAACAATAACGATTCGGGATGCACGGCCGTAACTTATTAATTTTATTCGAACAAAATGGCCGCCGTCGCATGAAATGTTCGCAAATTCAGCCATATCTCCAATCAGCGATGTCATTTGCATATTTACAAATCTTAAAATATTTTTATTTGACAATAGAATTGTTCGGGTCACCGATGCTCCTCGCCTGCATATGAAAATCCATGTCATTTTCGTGTCAGATGTCCATCGGGTACGATTGTTTAAACTCTGCACAAAAATGTTTATTAATTATTAATTATAATCTGTGTATTTTTGCAGGTGAGTGAATACTTTTTTTTGAGGCGCTTACACGGTGAGTCTTATTTTTATATATATATTGATTTAATATTCAGCCGACGTATCATATGATTATATTAACGCTAGATTGATCGATGAAACTTATAACAAGAAAAGTTTTTATTATATCCTTTCCCCCGTAAAGAATATCGTTTTCGCATAAACTTCATCGATGTGTAAAAATGTTTTCTTTATTAAAATCCACATAAAAATATAGAATATATCTAAAAAAAAAATTATATATTATATAAATATATAACCTTTGCTGAAAAATACATATGTTTTGCATCGAATCTACGTATCATATATTTTTTATATGCATCGGAAGAAAAATCATATTGAATTATTTATATGCGTGGTCCTATGTATAAGTGAATATGCGGCTTGGGATCCCTCATGTTTTGTATGGGGAGCATCTCACTACTTTATTCCTTTTTATATTTCAAAGAGCATACAAAGGCTTCGGAGCTTTACTCGTGTTATAGGTTTTCCGTTGGTATACACGCCCAGAGAGGTCAGTACATAGATATGTACCTGTTCATCTCTCCCCGTAGGATTGTCCGGCAGATCCACTCTTGATTCCACATATCGTATTTATTCGCTACGTGACCCGCCTGAAATTGTTGTCTGAAAATTAGTATCAATTATTAGTGCACATGACCACAATACGAAATTTTACATAGAGAAAAATTCAACGTAAATATTACGCATTGTCCTCTCCATTGATTGTCCATTGAAATCGCTGGCTTCCGTAATTAAATAAATTATTTTATATCCGTGGATGCATTGTAGCTATCGATATGTGTGGATAGATGGCCGCCATAAATTTTTTCTATCACCTATACGGGGCATTCTGGCATCTGACGAGGGTGCTCTTACGAGTTCTGATATCAATATCTTGTATTTACCGACGACCAAAGGTGATTTGTTGAGTACACGTAAGAGGATTATGACCGGGAGGCTTCTTCACTAAAAGTCAGGTCTTGCAAATCTCGCAAATAAATATTATTATTAATAAAATTATCCATTGATCCGATCCGAATCGCCTTCAGCGGATTATTTCGCATCGAAATGTTGAATTATAAATTCAAATGTGCTAATATTTATAATAAGTACTGCCATATTTAGATGTCATGCGATATTATGTTAAAATATGCACAATGCAAAATCGTAATATATCATAATCAATGGTATTAAACATGGATATTAAGTTTTAGTATTGATTTCATTAGATATTCATCCATTTTCTATACAATATGAATATTTACAACAGTTTTCCTTATTTAATATAATTGTTTAAACGCATTTTTAATAGTTAATTAAATAAATACTATATAAAGTGGATTAAAAACAACTTTTTTAATGAATATTATCAATAAATACAAAGTTTTAACGCTTGCTACTTTGTCCATTTATGAGTTACTCTCATTATATTTTTATACAAATTTAATAATAGAGATTTTCACTGAGAAAATTAATGAAAAGCATCTATAGGGTTTGATCTGAAGTCCGATTAGAAAAAAGGCTAGGCTTTGTTTGCTAAAAAATCTTTTGGGCCAATACGTCTGGCCCACGGAGTGGAAAAGGTTAAAATCAACTCAAATAAATGATCTTTTTGATTTATTCAACTTGAAGTTATTTGAATTATTCTTTCATCAATACTTAAATGAATTAACATGGAATTGTTTTGATTTTTATTTCTGTAAATACGTATTTTAATTCTTTAAACTGTGTTAAAAAAAACAGTTAAAATTCGTGTCCGTAAAAATAGAAGATCAGATATATTAAAATAATTAGTACTAATTGAAAACCTTCTAGAAGTCAGCAGAAATTGGAATTACTCCTCTATCATCACTCCTATGAAATGGTTTATATATATTTTTTTTTCTATAAAACGCTTTTATTTATTAAATATCTAATTTAAAAATAGTGTTAATTCGTATCCGTGCAAATCAGATATATTTAAAATAATTATTGAATAATTGAAAGCCTTCTAAAACTCAACATGCAGTTATTGGAATTACTTTTTTATCAGCACTCGGATGAAATAGGAATCGTTTCGATTTTTATTTCTATAAATACGTAGCTTATTTATTTATACTGTATTTAAAATAACCGTGTTAATGGAATTTTCACGGAAACGAATATCCGTGAAAATCGAAAATCAGATATATTTAATTTCTGGGTAATTGAAAGCCTTTTACTCAACATGCAGTTAATGGAATTACTTTTCTATCAGGACTAGGATGAAATAACGTGAATTATTTTAGATTTTTATTTGTATAAATAAGTTTATTTAGTCTGTATTTAAAAAGAATCAGATTTATTAAAAATAATAGATAAATATTTCTGGAAGATATGATACTCAAATCATAGAAACGAGATTGTGAGTTAATATACTTATTATAGCAATAATAAATAATTTTATTAATAATTGCGATTTTATTACAAAAAACTATAATGAAACCAGATTTATATCAATATTTCCTTATTATTCATCGATTTTCTTTTAAAAAACTGCAATAAATTGGTTGTAAATATATTTTAATTTATCTTAAAAATGATAGGTGTGTATCTGATAACAATAGTAATTAAATATTCAACTTATTATTAAAATAAAACAATAAATGGATAGAAAGAAAATTCAACCTTTTATATATTTTTGTAACATTTTCAATAATATATAAGCATTATTTCATATAAATTAAATAGTAATACATAGATACTAATAGAAAATTGCTTAATGATTTTTCTTAAATAATATATAAGACTTAAACGTTTAATAAAATCCGTCTTGTATATAAATATAAATAGTCGAATAATTTAATTATTAAGGTAGGATCCATTAGAATATTTTTGATTAAAATTGTCGGGGTCTGATACAATCTAGTTGAACAACGCTGACCTCCAGACGTTGGTAATCTTTGAATATATGTATGTGTAGGGTGTAACAACCGGGAAATAAGACGGGATGAGTTTTACACAAATAGCTGCGAGGCGGTCGAACCACCACTGCAACGGAAATAAACCAAGAAATATATTTACTTCTTAGCTTTTAGTGCATGAGAGGCTAATCTAGCTGACCCGGGAGACATCAACCGGGATAGACAGACATCCTGGACCCTCGCCGTCTCCCCGCGACGTCGAGAAAATTCCGCAAAAATATTTCAACGCGGTTATTACCCGAGATTATATTGCAAATTGAATATCCCGAAATATGTATTAAATAAATATCGTATGAATAAGTCATAAGTCGATCGGTGTTTGTAATGATTGATAAAAAAATATTGAGTTCACTGCGCTTTTTATGGCGTCGAACCGTGTTGTTGGACGCCGTGGTAATTCCTTTTAACAATATCGGACTTATTGTGATTTGTAGGGCGTCAGCAGTCATCAGCGTTCGGACCGAGAAATAAATTTAAAAAATGATAAACAAAAATTCTTGGAATGCCTAGAGCGAACGGTCATCGCCACGCTTTTATTCTTCACTAAAGGTGAATGACTCGCAGTGTAAAATATATTTAAATAATAATAATATTGAATATAATTTATTACTCTACCCCATATTTTGCTATTATGCAATGTGCAATTCAATACGTCCCTTTCGCGTGCATTGTTGTGCGACGCGAATGAAAGAGAGAGCGTGTATTGTTTGATTTGAATAAAAAATTATATAGTGCGCTTTTGTTGAAAGCAATAACCAATGGGATCGTAGATCTCGGATCGGCCATCTTTTCAATAATGCAGCGCGGTGCTCGACAATAAAGCTCCGTGACTTTTGCACAATAATATTTTATGTATTGTCGGTATTGAATTTCATTCGTTGGAATGCTCGAGTTACTCTCGTCGGAGCAATGAATGGCCGTTATCTTTGAACCTGTCGAAATTGCATGACGCAGATGAGTTCTGGTGAAGAAGTTTCATCACAGCCTTATTGATCCACGAGCTAGCTGCCAGACAAACGGCTGTAGAGATGGAAGCTGTGTCACCGGCCTCGACACACACAAACAGCCGCACACAGAGTCACGTGTCCTGTCTGTGTGCGGCAGAGGGATCCTTTACGTGCGATACCGCTCGTACCATCTTACGGCCAAGAGCGAAAGCTCAAAAATTACACACGTAAATAAACAAATATATAATATATATTTTTTTAAATTATATATAAAACATATAAAAAAAATCGTATTTAAAATAAAAATCGTTGTTTTTTTAATCATGATTATTTAATTCGGTGGTTTTCACGACTTCTGTATATATCGCACACGACGTCCACAGTCATCAGATGATAGAGTACGTGTGATGAATCGCACATGTGCGGCGACATGTGCGGTTGTTTCGAATCGCTGGCCATGTCAACTTTGTAATGAAGCCGTGCCGAGAATAAGTTATTATCGGAGGTTTGGGTTATCGATGGCTGAGGTCGAGGTTTCGAAGCGGACCTCGTGGCTCACGTGGTAGCAGACCGTGTGCTCGGTATGCTGGTAACCGATCACGTCCGCGCTATCGGAATATCGGGTATTACATCGAGCGCAATGCATTAAAACGCGCAATTATTATTTATGCAATAAAATAATAAATAATAATAATAAAAAATATATGAACGAAGTAAAACGACAAAAACAAACGATCATCTAATAATAATTATTTTCATGTAATCACTGTGGTAATTTATGGATTGATGAATTTTATATAGTAAATTGTATTAATAGTTGATGAATAATTTATTTATTGCCGTGATTCAGTCGAATTATTGATTATTGATCATGCTCGGTTTGATTAAACGCTCGATTTTCTTTTATATAAATATATATTTATGTATTGTTTTATGTTATGTTTATGATTTATTCTTATTTATAAAAGCAATCAGATCCGCTTTTATTATATTGCGTATTTTTTTTTATTCAATCGATAATCGATGCAATAAAAATGGCAATTAACGCGATAGCATACCGCCGATCGTGAAATTGGAGCTTTCTCGAACTTTACCACAAGCGCCGAGTTGAGAATGACCTCCAGATACATTCCCATACACACACACACCAACATGTGCGCTCACACGCCAACACACTCGTTCACATACGTCCGCCGACTTATCCGTCCCTCTCTCGGCCATAGATAACAGATGAAAGGCGATGTTTTTACTCCGGAGCGGAACGATTTTCAAAGAGACTGGTTTATTTATGATTGGCAGGAAATCGCGTACATCGCCCAGAAAAAAATGTATAATTAAAAATAAAAAAAAACCGACGAAATCATGCTATTATATTATCTTAATTAATGCTGGATTTTTTTTCGGTTGTTGTTTATTTTTCCTGGAAAATATGGTAGTTTGCTCGTCGGCCGCACGATGCCGCCAACGTGCACGGGATGAAGCCAAGCTTCCAATCTCCGCCGCCGGAAATGGAATGGCGAATTCGCCGTTTCGGAGCTTTCGCCTAACAATATCTTATGTAAATCGATTTCCGATACGGCCATATAGATATTAAGCGCCGCGGGCCTCGCTGCATTTGGGTCATTTTTTCCGAGACCCCCTCGGGGAACGTGCACCCTGACGATATGGCCGCCATTATGGCGAGTTTTCTTGCGGGAAGGGCGGTGCGCGGGGATAAGAAAACGTGGCATGGGACGATCAAGATAAATTGTCCGATTGTGATCCCATAGAAGAAAAATGTCCGGTGCGAGCGAACGCCGAGGAATTTTTTTTCCTCGTCTCAGCCAAAGCGTCGATAATGATTCCGGTAAATCGTGGAGCCGGGGAATGAAGATATTTCCAAAAAGCGCAATTACGCCCAACAATTTCCTACTTTTCTTGTATAATAAAACAGGCGATGCTTATCGCAGATTAAATATATATGTAAAAACGAAAAAGAAAACAAAAGCACATGGAATGTGATAAACGTTGATGATATTAAGTCATTCTTATGCAAATATTTAATTTTACATAATTTGTTAATGATGACATTTCATGTATAAAATATTATGTTACATCAAAAATGTGTGCAGTAAAATAAACATATTGATTTTATCTAATAATATTTTTTTTTTTGCAATCCGTTTATGCGTATGATATATGAAACGGTCATGTTTACCAGAGATGTTATTTTTTTCTTGTTTGTGCGTTCCTCTATGGCCGTGTTTTGAATTTTAAATGAGCAGCTCGCATACGAATGTATTATATTATATTTGATTCCGTATGATTAATAACGCCCAGGTCGCTAATTTGGCTAAATCCATTCGTGAAATAATTCACACGGGCCCGGTATTTAAACACGACATTCTAGTAATCCCGCGGGAGTGCCGGGTTTGATGGTTTTAGGGGATAGGTCGTAAATGCTGCCGCCGAAAAGGTCCACGGCCAATTTTAAAATTATGAAACGATTAGTCGCAATTAATAATAAATTTTCGGACGCACTCCCGACGGACGTTTTCTGATTAAAATTTTATACAATTTTTTTTGCGCGCTCCTGCGAAACTTCATATCTTCGTGTCAGTTGAATATAACGTTGTGGGGGGTATCTCCAGAGGACAAAGTAATGGGCAGAGGTCCGCGGGCCCCAGCTGGGGGAGCCCTGATCGCACATACCCGACCCGAACACACACACACAGCTCCCAACTTAGATACTCTCCGTGAGCAGCTAACTTTAGAATAGGTATTCTCATCTAGAGGCAATGGCGGACTGCAATATATCCACTACGCTCTCTGAAAACAAATGGCCGAAAACAAAACCGTAGCGAGGATTCCGCTACAAATGTATCTGTCCGTGCTGAATAAAAAATGTCCGCAAATAAAAATTGATTGATTGATGCTGATTAATAGATGGAGTCTTCTCATACATTTTTTTTTCCATTTATTATTTAATATTAAAATTTCCGACGCCGTATATATTTAGGTGAACGACGCCATAATTTAGCAAACCTCCACCGGGTGCACACAAAAATAATAACCGACCGGAGGTGACTGTCGGAGTACGGTCTGCATGGAAATGTTGCCAAATGGCCGAAGGGGTTAAGGCCATAACCGGAGCGAGTGGGGGCGGGGGGGTGGAACCATCAACCCTTGCAACCGTGCAACGGTTGCATGCGATTCGGTATGCGAACGGCGCGCAGGGGTTAAAACTGCTGCATGTTTCACCTTATTAAATGCACACGGGCGTTGCAGGCGCTCTTGCAGATGCGCAATTACGGTAACCTAACGCGAATTGTTACAACAAATGTAATTATTTAAAATAATTTATATAAATCATAATAAATGCAATCTGCATAAAGAAACCGCATAAAATAAATAATTAAATACTAATCGAATAAGAAATTCAGTTAAAATTAAAACAATCAACATGAACATTTAAATTATCGCGTATTTACGCATACAGAGTATAATAAAAAAAATACTAGAATTTTGCAAGCTGCATAAATGTGACGTATCTTGACATTGGATCCTTACTATTGTTCGCTTCGGAAAAATAATTGGATATGTTTTGATGGGTCATTTATTTCTACTTATTATTATTATATTCAAATATATTTTTAGATTAAAATCAACAATTTTATAATATGTCGGCCTCCGTATTCGTCTGGCATGTCTCTTTGCTACATCTATCAATACCCGAAAATGAAGAAAAAATATGAAATGATGATATTTTGCTAGCACTTATAAAATAAATACGAAATCGATAAACTCCATACTCTAATTTGCGCACTATAGATGGTTTAAAGATTGGCAAAATTTATGATATATACCAGGCCTTGACAAACTATGGCACGCGGACCATATTTTGTAAAAAAAAAACAGAATAAAATAGCAAAATATCGTCTTAAATAATTCTCGAAAACAAGTTATCTGTGATTATTAATAAAAATTAAATGTATAAATCTATTAGAGCAGGCTTGGAAAAGCTACAACCTGCGGCCCATGCGTGGACCGCATAAATATTATTGTATTTATAACTTTTTTAAGCTTTTTTCTGCTTAACGTCTCGTGTTTAAATAAATTAATATGCAACAAAAAAGAGATTTAAATAGCTTGAATAAATTTATTTGAAATGTTTCGTCTCATTAAATAATTACAAGTTATAAAATATGTCTATTATTATTTTGTGATGTTAATAATTAATGTTTATCTAGAAAAAGTTTTTTATTTGAGAACGCCGTAGTTCTAAAATTAGTTAAAAAGTTTGCCCAAGCCTGATCTTTATAAAAAATGAGGATAAAATTAATATTTATTAACAAATAAAGTTTATTTGCGATAACAATGAAAATTTACAAGATTATTTTAAATAAAAAATCAATATTAAGGCTCGCTTTCACACAAGTTTATTGACCTTTAAAATTAAATATTGATCTATTGATTCGAATCCACATTAAAGTATTTTAGAATTATAGCAGAAACTTCTATTTC
>JAGXCT010037176.1:0-18555 GCA_022495035.1 Philopotamus ludificatus | reverse complement strand
CGCGATATTCATTATTTAGTTCAAACAAACCGTGTTAGAACAAATAAATCGTGTGCTTTTTTATTTTTTTAAAACCGTGTAAAACGAGAGTTGGGTGTATATATAAAAAAAGACAATATTTTTTAAATTAAATAAAAAAAAACTCGGTTAAAGTTGTTTTCAAAAAAATCTTATGGGCCAATACGTCTGGCCCACGGAGTGGAAAATGTTAAAACATATAATTTAATTAATTATATAATAAAAAAAAGATATCCAATTTATTTTCGTGGGTTTTCCTATATTATAAATTTGATGGATGTTAATTAACAATAATAGAAAATATTAGAATCACTTCGGTAAGATGATACTATGAATTTATAAGCTTTTAAGAAACTATTAAATTTATTATAAAATTTTCATAGTATTCCAGTCCTTTTCTGCAGAATATATCAGCGCAAAAAAGGGTGATATATTTTAGCACAATATTAAATCATCTATAATATAATTGAGTGCTGAGAAAAATAATTATAATTTTATTAACTAAAAATAATTTATACGCACCTCATTTTATGCGAAAGGATTTGTTTGTATTACGAAAACATTGATTAAATTGTAAATAAATCGTTATCGCCGTTTTGTCTGTGTATTTTTCGGAAAAGCTAATGAAAATTCTAGACGCCCATACTTATTTAAATATAAAAAAAAAATATTTTCTATCATAAATCCACATCCAACTCGGGTACCCGCCACGGTAGATGTGTCGATTTTTTTCATGTTTATTTAGGGTGTGCAAACCCCATGAACCATTTTTTTTTCTATCACAGTGTTTCGTGTTTGGTCCGGGGCCGTTCGCTCGAAATGGATTATGCAAAACGCGGCAGTAGTTTACATGCATAAATTTATCAAATTTCAAAACAAATCCACATCGATAATTAGAAGGCGGTCGTTTGCCGTGATTCGCCGCCATATAATTCGGCGATATCGGGGCGGGCAACGTAGCGGCTGCATACAAACGACGCATTTCCGGGGATGGATGCAATGCCGCCAACCGCTTATAATAAATGCCGTTCGGATAACTTATTAAAAGTGGGCCGGGATATGTGTACACGCTACATACATACCCCTTTGGCCGGGATTACCTTGATCCCGTAATCATAATTCGGAGTAAGTCCCGGGATCAGGCCGGGGACATGAACGTCGGCTGAGTTTTGTATACAAAATATCATATTATATCCGTCCCAGATCCCGGCGAAAGATATGACGCATGATGTATGTAATATTTGTATATATTTTTTTAATTAAAATATAAATGAAATAATCCGGCGGTACGTGCAAAATCGATAATTTTATATTTAAATATTATCAACGTCCTCGCAATCGCCATTTTCTTCGTATAATACCGCCATAACGTCCGATGTTTATTAAATATTATAATATATGACACAACAATACGATATCAATGGCCGCGAATGTGTGCAAAAATTAATTTATGGACCGCCATCGGACACAGGTTCGCAATGGTTCGTTCGTAAAACGATATTTAATGTGATTATGGCGTCAATTTGTGAAATATTGTGTGTGGAAGCGCACCGCCTTTGAATGCAGAAATTATTAGCAACTCATTGTTGTTTTGCGAAATGTCTGCTCGTTTCAATCACCCATTTTATTGGACAAAATTGGCATTGCGGCGATGGTCCGTTGGCCCTTTATTCCGTATCTAATATCAAAGAAAAATAAAATACGGCTGAAATTCCGCCGTAATGTATTCATGGTATTTATATTGTTTGTATGGCGTAATGTCAGCATGGTGCAAAGAAATTTATTGTACGTAAAAACTGGATATTTTTAAAGATAACGAGATCGGACATAATATTTAAATTTTACGAATTGTGTGTATATAGGAAACGGGAATGTGATTTTTTTTCAGAAATTTCGTAATAAAATGCTTCGATGATTTCTTTCACGCCACGCTCGCATCCACGGGTCCTTGAACTTTTCGTCATAGATATATGCCAAATAATAAATAGCTTCTCGTTTTATATATTTGTTTTAAAAAAAAATCATTTTTCAACATATTCATTTAATTCAAAATATCGTGGAAAATCAATCTCGAATTGGATTAATCATGAATTATATTTTAATCTAACCGTGCCGATTGGGTTTAGATTCTATTTGGGACCCCAAATTCTAATATAAATCCTACATGTCATTAACTTTTTGTATTTGTCTAAAAAATCTAAATAATAAATATTATAAATAATCATTGACCTTTATTGTCCGCAATTGCGAAAAAAATAAAAAAAACAACAATATTCGTTTCTGTAAGCACAGGAGCGATGTTTTTCTCGCCCGCATCCGGTACGACGTGTCAAGAGCGAGTGAAACGCACTATTCACAAATTTTATAAGAAATCTTGGATGAATAGAATCCATTTTCAATATTGTTTATTTTCGTCGCGTTTTGTTAATTTTCCTGTTTATTTTGCTTTAAAATGTCCTCGTTTAACACTGTTTTTCAGCGTTAAACAAGGATCCTTTTTGGATTTAAAAAAATACTAGTAAGTAATGGAGTCATCTCTCGTATTTATCAAATATGGAATAATTTTATTTGACATATTTATTTGGCTTTCTATAATTTTTAAATGTATTATAACTTAAAACCGGGACTTCGAATCGTTATTTTTGCTGTATTTCGGTTCAATTAAAAAAAAATAAGCCGGGTTTTCAGAGTCGGAAGTGAATCGAAAATTAAAAACCGCTTTAACCCAATCGGTACGAAATCATGGAGCTGAACCGAAAAGAAATAACTATTAATATGGGTTTATTATATATTATCACTCGGAGCTGAACTAAAACTAAAAATAACAGTTATTTTCCGGAAGAAAAACTAGAATCGAACTGATATTTTTTTTTAAATTAAGCCGGAACGAAAAACGTACTGAAACGGTTTGAAACGTTGCTTAACACGTATTCAAATGGATTTAAAAAAATAACATACAATGTCCATTTTAGTTCCATCCGGTCCTCATACCGGCCCGGAACTTTTTCATAATTCTCTTCTTTAATAAAAAAAATATAACGAATTAAAATTAAGTCGGAAAATATTGTTAACATTTCCCCACAAATTAATTAAATTATAAATAATTAAAAAGATCTATTTAAAATCATTTTTTTAATATATAATTTTCGGGTATTTTTATAGATTATTCCCCAGTTTATAATTGATGATGATGATTGCGTATGGCTTTTACTTTGCCAATCTTCGCGTGCTCGTCGTATAATTAATACATGGTTATTCTAGCATTCCATATTTATTCAAGAATTTTATTTCATCCGTTTTTTTATTTGGAATCTACTATGATAGTAGCAGTCTTAGTATTTCTCTAGAATTCTCTCTAGTATTTCCTAGAATTCTCTCTAGAATGTCTCTAGAATTTTACTGTTTTTTTAAATGATTACTGACTAATTATATAATTTTAAATCTCTAGAACTTTTAATTTTTAATTGCAATGTATTATAGATTCAAATTCAAAACTGGATAAGAATATTAAAAAATGTTTTTCGACCCTCTGAGTTATTTTTATTAATATTTATAATATTTCCCAGTCTTTAGAATTTTCTTGTTATTTATATGATTAAAAAACAATCCTCGGAGATCACCAATATTTTCTAAACTAATTATATTCTCCAACTGTATTTTTATTTAATAATTAAAATAATATATTCATAAGGGTTTGAATTAAATACCAGAGATAGAGCGTGAGCACATATTTATGCAATGAATATAACAAAGGGGGCTAATAATCATATCCAGGGACGGTAAATCGAAAAATATATTACACATAATACTTTTTTATTCAGTAATAATAATATTATTAAATATTTCGCGTCGCAACGATTGAGGATGACTGCTGTAATAGGATGGGCCCCCTAGTTCTTTCTATCCACAAACATTCATTATTGTCAGATCCTTATACACGCATACACCCATCGTCCTATTTATGCGGTACGTGTTTTACGCGATTCTACTATTAAGCGGTCAAGTAAAAATATACATTTTTAATCCTACAATCTGAAAATTAGCAAAATAATATATATATTATAAATATATAATGTTGTTAAATTATTTAGGTATTGATGGATAATTATGATAATAATAGTTGACTGAAAGTAGGCTTTTTTTAAAATGTAGATGATTTGATGAGGACCGGTTTTCTTATCGTTTTTGTATTAAAAAACAAAAAAAAACTAAATATGAATTGCTTGTAATGTCAATATCGTTGGCAGGTACGTGTGTTATGCGGTTGATGGCAAATTTTCTTTGGCGTCGATCAAAGTTCGATCAGGGCTCGCAAACATTTTCCGGCAAACACCGTAACGATGCCATCGCTCGGACAAATCCTCGACGTCGGCTTATCAGCCGTATCAGGTACAGTTCAGGCACTTTAAATCTTGGCACATAAGCTCGCCGGGAGGTCCTCCGCGGCCCCCGGACCCGTAAGTTAAACCGCCAATTCCGCCCCAGACGGATTTACGAGCAGGCATGCCTTCCCTGTTGAACAGAAGATTTTCTTCAGAAGGAAATTGTCGGGAATAAAAGGGGAAAACATGCGCGCGCAGCCAAATGTTTCGGATAAGCTCCGTTTTGTTTCGTAATGAGATTTCCATTGAAAAGAATAAAGCCACTTTGGCCGCGGGGGCGCAGACTCTCCGAGCAATGGAGTGTACTTCTCTTAATTTTCTTTCGGAATACTTTTTCTCTTTTACTTACCTCTGTTCTTTTTTTCTTTTATATATACATATAGATATACACGGGAGCCATTGTGGGACTCTCCCTGCGACTCCATTTACCTTTATATTAAATCTGAAAAAATTCAAGTTGGTAAAAGTATTCCGTAAAAGAGGAGGAGAGGCAATGGCTTAAAACAATCTCGTGTTTTCAACTGCGGATAAAATTGTACAAATGACAATTCATATTAATATAACATAACTTTTTAATAAAATACGTAAATTAAGAAGATCTACCACATTGACTTACAATAATATATCTTAATATTTACAATTTTCTAATAATAAATGCTTCTAAATCATTTTTTATTATTTATTTAAATTCGTTTCTTTTTATCTTCAGTGATAAAAATATAGTGAATCACGAAAGTGTATGAAAAGTATGAGAAGCGCTGATCTACAGCAACCGAGGCCACACTAAATCATGGAATAGATTCTAATACATATATAAAACCGCATATATCTACGTATACGATCGTACAAAACGCTGGAATTCGTTAAAAAAAATAGGTAAAAATATACAGCGTATCCCAAAATATATTCCCTATTATTTCGAATTGGCAAATTATTCCAGATTTCGTTTAAATATATTTCGTTGTTATTTTATTATCTTAAATCCTATGCGAAGTAATTATATATGCAGAAGCAAGATCATTGTTAAATTTTGTTATTAACAATGTGTAATATAAATATTTCAAACATTGTTTTTAAATGAGAATTTGAATACTTTGAATTCTATATAAAATACCGCGCTAATCGAGGGATACGCATCTCTATTTACGTCTAAGGTTTTTTCGAAAAATATGCGGATTTTTTAAATTTTGCCGGATGTATGAATACGATTGTAAAAAAATGATGTCATGGTTGTATTAAAGTCGTGCTTTATAGATTGAAAAAAATACTGGAACTACTTTTAAGATAATAAAATTAATATTGTATAATATATTCTGATGTTTTTATCATCAGAAGCTATTACCGAACTTTATAAACTAATCGATGACGCTTTAGTATGTGGTCTACCGTAACGGGTCATATTTAGTATGCGGTCTACTTTTGAATCGCGATTAATTAATTTGCTTTGTAGCGGTTCTTTCATAGGTCATTAGTCTAAACAGGTAAAATTTTAGCATATATCATAATTAAAATTGATTTTAAGTAAATTAGCTTATTTAAAAATTGATATCGCTTGTAAAATTTGTTTACGTATTTAAAATAAATGATTAGATCAGTAGCGCATATCCCCTTAGACGCATAAGGCGCACGCGTGGGGCCTCATTAATTCAGGGGGCCTCAAAGTTCAGCTCACAAAACATTTTTTTTTATTGTTTAATCTTTTTTCATAAAATTAATAATAAATAATTTTTCGAACCATTTATGCACTGATTTTTTCGCAATCCATTAATTCAGGCGAGTAGCTAACGTAAGGCAAAACGATGTAGGGCATAGGGGCCCTAAGCATATAGCATTGTAGGGGGGCCCTGATTTTTTCTAAAAATAATAAATATTTGTAAAATCGAGATCGCTAATGTCAATTAAGAAGCAAGAGATGAAGCAATAAAGAGTTTAATATTGTCTTTCTTTCTCTCTTTTTACATAAATCAATATGAAATTAATTATGTAACCAAAACATTACATATTTAGTAAAAAAATGTGCGCGAAGTATGCACATTATATGGTGTAGGGGCAGTGAAAATAATCTGAGGGGGTGCCTCTAAAGTGGTAAGTGCTAATTCTGCCACTAGATTGGATGCCACTATTATTATTTTGTTTCAATCACACCTCGATTACATTTTTTGGATATCGTTAAAAGAAAGATTAAAGATTGTTTTTGGTATTCCTTAAAAATATTAATAAAATTAAATTTGCTACCTTTTTGTTGTTATTTTTTTTAAATATTGATAAACAGTAAATTGCTCTATGCATTTAAAATAAATAAATAAATATCGGTAGACCGCGTTTTAAGGTAGACCACCGATAAATTTTTGTAGTATGAAATATTAGAAAAAAGAATAGATCGACAATATTCTAAATGAAATATTAACATATTGAGCTAGATACTCGGTCAGGTAAGCATTGAAGAATTATCACATAAATTTATATAGAATTATCGCAGAAATTCTATAATTTATAGTACGATTGAAAATAAATGAGATCTAATTATTATTAGATATAAAATAAATGAGTAAAACTCTTAACTTCCGCTGTTCCGATGTTATTTTTTTCGTAGATCAATGTCAATGGCATGTAAATTTAACTAAATAAACACAAATAACCTTGATTTTTTGTATAGTATTTTATTCTGCTATTATCTAAAAGGTTAATGGATGCATTTCGATGTTACACAGTTGATTTATTGTTTATTTATTATTATTTTCTAGATATGGTTTTAATAAATTTGAAATTGGATTCGCGATTTCTTTGTTCATTCATCTCGTCGCTCTCTATATAGTTTCCATTTTCCGAGATACGTTGACAATATCCGCAATTTTCGCCAAAGCGAGAGCGCGGTGAATATTTCTATCCAGCAATAAGCATTGCTTACACACAAATAAAATAAGAAGAAAAAAAGAATAGAATGCGAAGCGCAATTTTGCAAGACGTTCCTTATCGTGCGATTACACGTTTATTTTACGTGTCACGATTTCATTTGTGCAAACAAAAATTGTGTGTGTGTGTATGCGACGTGCGAATATTTGTGTAGGTGTCTGGCCAGTTCCTCAAGACGGGCATTCCCCGTTCAGATTCACGTGTGTAAACGGGGCGCGGACGTGTGTTTATTAGGGCTGGTTTACATCCATAGTCCGTATTGTCTCCGGGCATTAAGGGCAGGGCAGCACCGGGCCGTGGGGGGCCCCGGGCCCGGTGCACGTTCCGCAAATATCGCCCGGGCCAATATGTGACAAACTGTTTGCCCGGGATGAATATTGCGCCCGGGGCGTAATCCACCCGGGGCCCCATTACGGCGACCGTTACGTTTTATCAAATGGAACTTCTTGTTTTTATTCCAGGAATACCAATTTGATGCCCAGAACAACAAAAAAACGAGCGCGATTCATTCTTCGATAGCGAAAATATTTTTTTTTATTATTTTCAACATTTTCCATTGTTTAAAAGTTTCACAATATTTGATAAATAATCAACAGAAATTGTTTTCAATTTATTTTAATAAGCTTTAATCTTGTCTACTTTTAGTCGAATCTATGATTTATTCTCAGTGGTATTCATTGGGAAAATGAATAAAAAGCATCTATAGAGTTTGATCTGATATCCGATTTAAAAAAAGACATTATATTTTTAAATTAATTAAAAACTCCATTAACTAGTTTATTTATATTTATACAAATAATGATAATATTTTTTAAATGCTTATAACATAATCGTTAATAATTCAAAATACTATCGAACTAGAATATCCTGTGATTTGGCATAGTTTTTTGGAATATATAATCATTTCATCATTGATAAAAATATAATAAATTTGCTTTTATTTATTATTACAATCGAAACTTTTCTGTATCAATAACATCTTGGTTTTGAGCGTTAAAAAAATAGTAATACGTCGACGTGACAGTAAAATCGAGCTTATGAAATCATAAGTTTAAATTTAAAATAAATCATTGCACCTAGAGATGTGATCAATTATATTAGTTTTGATAATAATTAAATTTTTTTCTGTATAGAAAGATGTTAAGCAATTCTGAAAGATTAGAATTGCATTTAATTTTAATTGTAATACAGAGAATTTCTAAATTAAAATATAAAAATAATGTACGCGGACGAAAATATTATCCAGATATTGTAAATACTTTGTTTATTATTTTTTGTATGAGTATAATTATTTTTTAAGCTTATTTAAAATTTTAATGTCAATGAAAATTTATTTAAGAATCAGGAAATAGTCTTTTTTTGTATAGAAATATGTTAAGCAATTCTGAAAGAATTGAAGTGCATTTAATTCTAAGTTTAATACAGAGAATTCATAAATTAAATATAAAAAAATGTACGGGAACGAAAAATATTGTCCAGATAATGTAAATACTTTTTTATTATTTTTTGAATGAGTATAATTATTTTTTGAGCTCATTTAAAATTTTAATGTCAATGAAATTTATTTAAAAATCAGGAAATAGTCTTTGATTATTTTAAATAAATATTTAATATTTTATTTAGAGTGTTAATAAGATTTAATTTAAAGAAATATATTTGAAAATAAATCCGTGATCGAAATTTATAAATTATTTTATAGAAAAAAATATAGTACTGAATTTTAAAGAACAACATCATTCTTATTTCAGTAAAAAATTAAGCTTTTTAAATACCAGTTTATGTGAAAAAATATAAATAGAATTATTATCTTTATATAGTATAATATATTTATTTTTATCGAAAGTTATCTATTAAAGTCCAAATAAAGTAGTTTATCAATGTACACATACGTCTAAGTTTATTCTCATCTCCCCCTATAAATTTATAAATATAGTAAATCTATAATAACAAAATATTTCGTGTGAGACTTTCGAGATTATGTGTCATAAAAATTAATTTACATCATATTTAAGCTAACGATCTCTCCATGCTGAAATACTACGATGTAATAAATTCATTCATAAATTTACGATTATGCACGTTGCATTATATAACACTCGAACGACCGTAATATTTAATTAAAAAATATACATGTTATAATAAAAAAAGTTCGGTCTTATCGCCAATCGTAATATCCAAGTTTCTCTGTATAATCAGTCTAAAATAATGAGAAGAACGATGCTGTATATAATATCTGAAGTTTTGCGCGGTACAACAACCTCAATTCGCCATCCCCCCCAAAACTCGCAAAATTAACAAGACCTTAGTTGGGACGAACAGGACCTTATTCTGAAGTAACTGGCTCAATCGACAGAATTACTCCACCGAGAATATTTAATTATACTTTATATTACAATACACACGCCGGTCCTGCCGAATAATTGAATGTATAGTATATATATATAGTACTCACGTTGTATTGCAACACACAAAGGATTGTATTATTTTATTTGGGATAATACAAAAACCACACATTATCGATCCAAGGCCGTTAAAAATGCATAGCACAATGCAATCGCATTAATCACTATGAAACTTGTGCAATAGAATATCAGACTAGACTGTCTCGCACGAATTTGACAACTAAAGGTGAGCATTACCTGGATGAAATCTTTGAAAAGTGAAAACGGACACACCTGAAGGTCACCATTTTTTTCATTAATATTTTTTTGAATACTTTCGGTTTCTGTGTCGCATTGAAAGCAAAAACTCGGCATTGAAAGGATTCAGTATAAATTCCAGGTACTCTATTTGTTTTATAGGCCCTTACCCTTTTTCGTTGTATACAATTTCATTGTGCGGAGAGCTTTGAACGGTTTTTTTCTTTTTTTTCAAAATTGTACATGTAAAAAAGTGTATGCGCCGCACCAATTGTTCGGAGAGAAGAAAAAAATGGTCGGTCCATCGCGATATACTCTGCTTTGATGGACTTATTATGTAAGGGGTGGTCATTACCCGAAAAAAAAATGTTGAATATCTTCAATGGATGCGGAGCAGATAGGACGGGGACGAAAAAAAAATATGAAGAGTAATGAATTTCCGTTAATACAAGATTACGGTAGTAAAATTCCTTATTTTTTCGCGATCGAATTTTCGTCGTAAAAATATATTAAGTCGAATTTATGCCGCAATCAACCGGCGATGTATCAATTTTTTTTTCTGTCGAAACTCTATCTATGCGTTTGCGTTTTTAAATATTCAATGGACCCGAAATATCCACAGGCGGTAAACATGCTGACGAGTGACGCGCTGCAGACGTTTTCTTGGTTATATTTCGTCGTTTTGAAGGCTATACGACGACAGCTGAGCGTTTCTACGTCACTCCAAAGGTTATAAATATTAGTATTTCGAAATGTATACAGTTATGTGATGGGATCAGAAATAGAGATGAGTTTGTGACGGCGCTTCCTCCCGCGCGGATTGTATTGAGTCGTTGTCTCGCTGAAGATGATTGCTGTATCGGAGAAGACAATTTGTTGGCAGCGACTCTAGCCGGTAATGGCCAACAGCTCCCAAGAGCGGAGCTTTGCCCGGCTCCAGTGTAGGAAGAAGGCGCCGATGGTGTGTCTGTCTCATTCTTGGAAAATAAGGCAAGCTTCCACAACCGTGGGTTAGTCTGGGTTTATTATTTTTGATCAAATAAAACCCAAAAATATTCAATTCGTGTTCAATTCATTAAATAATACTTACGTTCAGTGATTATTGTAATTAACAATTATAATTACAGCTGAGATTTTCACAATTTTCATGTAATTTCCAATGAAAACACATTGAAAAAATATATTATTGTTGTTTTTAATTAATTATACATAAAAGCGCGTATTCAATAATTTGGATAATAACTAACAAAGGAAGGCCGAAATATCGGCCCACTCTTCAACGTTGTAGCCTCCTATTAACCAAAATATCGGTCCGATATTTTCCAGTAAAATCATCATTATTTGCTTGTGATTTAGTTCTCGGCGATTTTTACCTCCTTAAGTATTGCCGAAACGTCGTATATTCGCTTTTTAAATATGTATAAAAAATACAGAATTTAAAGCAAAGTATTGGGGTTGTTTTTCGCCAAAAATACATTTTGTTTTTTTTCAAAAGCAAAAATACGTGTAATTTTCCACAGCTATTTAATATTTCTTTTAATCTAAAGATACGTTAGAAAAATGAAAAAAACGATTCGAAACTAATTATTTTTATATGTGATTTTATCTATAACCATTAAAGGATTTTATTTGTCAATAAATTTATTTACAAACTCTCGGAAAAAAAATATAAATATTTTCATTCGTGTTTTATTTTGTGACTATGTTCAGTGAAAAATCGATGAAAAATTGCATAAATTGTGTTGAATTAATACTTAGTTATGGCGCAATGTATTAAACTTTCTAATCAATTAATAAATATCTTAACAATTTCTTTTCATTTATCATAATAAAAGACGGGGTGTAAATTTTTTTCCCCTTTTTTTTCGTCAAAATCGTGTTTTCTTGATTTTTTTCATCTTCAGTATGAAGAAAGAAGTTTAAGTATGTTATTTTTGGGGAATACGGAGACTGATGCATACTGTTGTTTTTGACTAAAAATTCTTACCAAACTCACATGATTTACATTTACAAATTTGCCACGTGCCAAACACATAAAAATTTTGACAAAATCACCATTTCACATTTTTTTTCATCTTCAGGAATAAAATGAAGTCACAATAAGCCATTTTCGGAAATAAGCTGAAGCTAAGGCATCATAACGATGAAATTTCAGCCAAAAAATCTTACCGCAGATTTAATTTCAATGCCTAAATTCGTAGAATTAATGAAAACACACGAAATCTTTTCGACGGTCAACAATAAAGTAAGCGTCCAATATGGCTATCAATGTCAAGATACGTCAGGGACAAGTTTAGCAACACAACAACAAAAAATGTTGAGCTATAGACCCCGAAAATTCAGAAAATTCGAGTGAAAAATAGTGAAAATTGCCACATTACAGTCAGCCCTTCTATAGCGATTCCTCTAAATAGCTGCTTTTTACAAAATTCCTTGTCAACCAAAGAGCATTGACCTTTTTTTCGCTCGGCAATGTATTCTAGATTTACGAAATATATAAATTGACCTTAAAAATATTTGAATTATGTAGAAAACAGCGATTTATTTAGGATTGACTGTATTTGATAAAAAAGAACGATTTATTTGCACAACTTTATTTCTAAAAATGAATAAGACAATGTTTTTCCTGATCGGCTTCGTCTATTCTCTTATGTCTTATTCTTCTAATCTCAACCCTGAGGCCAGGACTGCAATGATTGTCCTCCAGGTTAACTAGGATATAGCGTATAGGATTTTAAAAATAATCAGAAAATATATAATAACATTTTATTTTAATAATTTACAAGTTAAAATACGCAACGATGAATACCTTTATAATATAAGCTTAATATTCATAATCATTATGTTATGATAATCGCGATAGCAACTCGGAAAATGAAGAAAACCAATGCATGTCTGAGGACCATTTTCCGCGCACCAGTTCTAAATGATAATTATGCTGAAACATGATAAACTCAATTAATATTATACGCTCAATCTAAGCTAGAGGAATGAAAAATATACCTTTCGTACAAATAGATTTCTGAAAAAAAACATATAATATTATAATTAGTATTTAAAATTACTAGTTTATTTTCTATCTAATTTTAAAAAAGCTCGCGATTTATTATGACGCTGATCATATATTTTTTTCTGTTAAATAATTAATTTAATCAAGCTCAATAGCTCAGTAGCCAATTTACGATTGATTGATGAAACTAGTTTCTGATGAGACCGGTTTCGTATCAGTGACCTGTGATCGATCGGAAAAAAAATCATTTTAAATCGATCTTGTTTTTCAGTTATTTTTTCTATCCATATCCTTCTAAACATTCATAAAATAATAAATAAATTGTATTAATATAAAAAGTTATTGATAAAAATGCGATTTATTTTAGTGTTATTTTCCGGAAAAGCTCTAGTTTTCTATAGTATGATTTTTCATTGATAAATTGGAATATTTGAGCGGCTGCACAGTTTTAGAATAAACGGTTCTGGCGAGGACTGTGCATGTGTGCGAGTAGGACGTGCAGGTGTGTCCCGCGGCGGTCCGCGGACCTATCCGTTCAATACGAAACCGAAGCTCGCGCATGCGCACAACACCAAAATCCACCCCAGCCAACCTCTATTTCGCAAATGGCGGTCTAATGCACCAAACGGACTCACGGACAAAATCGGAAAAATTCAGTATTCCCAGACAAAATAATGATAAAATACAAACCGACATTATCTCGTTGCATCATTCACAGCATTCCGACGCTATCTAATAGTTTTATTCGACACGAGATTCGTTTTATACGTGTAAAAAAATTGAAAGCGTCTCCTCCGACTGACCTTTCGGCATTTTTTCGTCTTATAAAAAATTCCCACCGAATCCCGCTCTATTTCGGTAAAGATTTGGATATGGCCTATTTCATTTTTAGATGGACCGGATCCACCACGCGGATATAGAGGCCATGTTTTATGCTCTTCGAATGGTAAATATGTATGCCGAGTAAGTAACCGAGGGCCCCCGACACTATTGATGAAACGCGGGGCCGAGCTCCGTGAGCTGCGCCCAATTCCGGCCACGAATTATTTATCCCCAGAAACAAAAAGGTTTCGCATGGAAAGGTAAACCACATTGCGGGCATCAGGAGAATCATATTTTATCCAAAATAATGCCGGGAGCACCCGCAGAATTGCTCCCGTGGGAGCATGGATTGATCAAATATGTAGGCGCGGGAAGGACAGGAGGTTTTTTGATACAAAATATGAGAGTGTACCCTTTTCACACGTGACTTTTCTATTATTCTTTCCGTGGTGTATTTAGGTAAGACTATCCCCTGATCCCGGAAAAATAAATGGAGAGGATACGACTCGGACGTCGTAGCAAATGGCACGCACGCACATTTCTCAAATTCCTGATTAAATTATATCACAATCCTCTACATATATCTGATATATAATAAATAAATAAATAAAACTATAATAAATAATTACAGTGAATATTCTTACATTATAATAAATAATAAGTACATCAATCAATACCAATACCAAAAATATATTTTAAACATTTTATTATTATTCTAAAATATTCAATCATTCGTTATTAATCCCCTTCAAAATATTAGATAAATCTTACACTTGTATTAGTATTTTTTCTACACGTCTGAATCGCAATTTTTGGTATAAAGAATCAATCTACGGCAATTCTTTCATTATTTTCTTTATTTATTTATCATTTTTGTTAATTAAAAAAATAGCTAAATAACATGTCCGACGAATACGTAGACTGTCTAGAGCTTTTATATTTTTTTTTAGGCAACCGGATGCGATTATTATTTTATTCTTTCATTATTAAACCCCTTCAAAGTATTAGATACATCTTACACTTGTGTTAGTATTTTTTGTACACTTGTGAAACACAATTTTTGGTATAACGATTCATATCATCAGCCATTCTTTCATTGCTTTTATTTTTATTAATACAATATACAGCTAAAGAACATAACCGACGAATACGGAGGTATAGACATCATAGCGTTGATGTTTTAGGACAAATATTACATAATTCAAATATCGCCGAGGACACAAAAATACGTCTTTTCAACAATCAATAATTAATTAAGCATTTAATTCGCCTTCTAATGTCAAGATACGCCAGAGACAAGCGTGTTAACACTACAAAAAAATGTCACAGTTAAACTCACGCGTAAATTTTTAATGCTACGATGTTTTTCAATATTTTATTAAATTTAGATGAAAATTTTCTCAAGTAAATTCTAATATTAATAATAACGGATGCTATTTTTATTCGATTGCAATATATTTTCACGTTAAATTGAACAAAAAGCTTAAATAAAACCTAAAATTTGGAATATGTTGAGAAATTTCGTGAGAATAATTAAGCGTTTAATTAATTGAACTTATCTCGCATCTTTATTTACCTACGACATTTTTTTACACGATGTAATTTGAAACGCATCCCTCGTGCAAAAAGACAATCGACGCATATTATCGTGAAATTTATTAACAATGTTTTTAAAAAATATGTCTACACTGAGATTATTTCATTTTTATATTATTTTAATGGCCTTCTAACCCGAAGCGGGTCTTTGCCACCTGAAGGATACTATGCGATCCCCGCCGGTCCTGAGCGTATTTTACCTACCTCCCAAGCACCAGCAGAGGCGCGATTGTCTCAAATCTGAGTCCAGGACAATGGTTGTCCTCCAGGTTGATTAACAAAATAAATTTGCAAACAATTACTGTCGAATATATCCAAAAATTGAATAAAATCAACATAAAACTGATTGAATATGGACTTTCACGAGAATTTAAATTATTTCTATTAAAAACATAAGATATTTAAGATGAAAAAATACAGATATTATAAAACCCGATTTTAAATCACTCCGCAGGCGACTCAGCGATCGTTATCGACGCCGATGCTATCCATATATAGTAAGATATGTTTTTAGAATATATTTATATAATACATATTTGCATCAATAATGAATAATAGTCTAATAAAATACTATTTTTAAATTTAAAGAGCTTAATCAATAAATCAGTGTGGCAACCTTGTGAAGCTTTCGCTTCGGTGTATGCTTACACATTTATTCAGGTCGATAAGCAACATAATACATATGCCTATGGCCGGATCAACATCTAAAAAGCGTACTTTACAATCTGGTTTTGGACGCAAATGCTCTGGGGCCTCACAACGAGATGAGTTGTTGCCCTCTGGCTCTTTAGAAAACGGTAAGAAAAGCTCCCAGAACAATAATTTAGCCACTCTCGTGAATTTAACAAAAAAAAACAAAATAAAATTCATCCCTTTCTATTAGCGCAGTATCAACTTTTTCAATTTAACCCTCCGACGTCGGCGTCTGAACGTCTTTTACAACTATCGCCATTTTGTTGCGCTAATGCATTCGCCTGCATTATTGCCATTTGTATATTATTTTTTTCTAGCGAATATATATATACCCCGAACCCTCGGTTATATCCGTTATATAATTACAAAAATGCATTGTGCTGCATTTGGTATTCTCTTAGATACGGCGATAATAAACTACGCCACTCCGTCTGAAAAATGGCAGACAACTTGAAAGCTTTCCGCAATTTTATATAATAAAATATGTTTTAACAAAAATCTCGCATTCGTCGCTAAACATGTTTTATCAATGCAATATCTTGTATTCGGTAAGTAAATCGTTGTTGTTTTTGATAAAAAAATACATTTTCGTAAAGCTTCACCATATTCCGCTAACAGTGGTCAAGTGGTTATTTAAAATCCGCATTAAATCGCCGAATAAATATCGCAATTAAATACACATTTTATTAAATGCGTTATATAATCGTATAATATAGTATTTATCACCGGGCGTTTTTTTTAAATTTGCGGATGCTTAAAAGGCGATTCGCGATCAAATCGCGACGGTAATCGATGCCGATGTTTTTTTTTTAATTCGCAATTTTATCCCGCGTCGGATATAATTCACGCTGACGGCTTTTATATTCAAATGAGTTAATTTAAAAATTATTATGCAGGCCGAATTATAAACAAAAAGTTTCTTTATTGCGCTTCTTCAAGAACCGGGAGGCCATCAAAGGCAAACGATCCCTAATTATCACCGCGCCGACAAAGAAAACAGTCAAATTATGCAGAAATTATGTCGAAATTAAATTAAACTCGCGCAAAGCAAGTGGCTGGTCCCATCTGGACAATTTCGCTATAATTACAAGTAGACCGGGTTATGCCCGGGGCATTGTTTGCGAATGGCAGTCGTGAAATATGAAGTATACCTGTCAGAAGCCTCTGGATGTAACGCATTAGAGTTAGCAAAAATGGATGCAGCACGACTCTAAATATAATATACATAAATTCGTTACGAAATATTTGCATTATTCCGCGCTGAATCTTAACGGAGGTCGTTCGCGAACGTTTTGGCCGCTGAATATCGGCTTCTGGACTTCACATAGTCATAAATAACTCGCTGTAATAAAGCTTCGGATGCATCGAAAGTGAAATATTCAACGTCCGAACGCACAAGGGATGATTTATGTGTTAGAAAAAAATCGAAAGGGATCGCTGGTTTTGTTTACCCCTTCGCATTGTCAGTGCTTTGTTCGAAGAGTTGCGTAAAAAGTGACCTCCAAAAATAAAGCACAAAACCCTATTGAAAACGAAACTGTATTATTTTATCTACAATACAAATATTTCATGGTCGCATACAGGAAGCTTTGTATATATTTTTTTTCTGTACTAAAATATTATCAACTCGTATATTCAAGCATTCTGTTTTAAAAATCCATCGAAATAAAATTCTAAACATATTCATATTAATTTATTGTTTTCGTATCTCTAACTCTCTGTATTATTCTGTAAAAAATATTTAAAACCACTACTTAAATCAGGGTTGAGCAATCTTTTTTTACAACGAGCCAGCTACAAATTTAAAAATGTTTTACGGGCCGCATGTAAGAAACTTGTAAGCGGCTCGAAACCAAACGCGTCGTCCGAAGGGGGTCTATTTTCCATTATAAATTATAAAATCCAAGCATTTTAATCTGAAGATATAGAGAAAATCTTGATCAATCTCTATATAAAAAATATTTCTATTTTTTGTGTATTACAACGGAACCATGTTGTTGGATATCGTGTTATAGGAGGGTTTTATATAATATTAGCTGAGATTTTTTCAATAGCATCTTGAATTCCATGACTACTTTTTGCAAAAAAACTGTTATTTTCGTTTGTTAGCTTTTGAAATAAATACTGTGCAGTTCGATCTTTATTAAAATGAGAGGTTTTAATGTTTATTTTACGTTCTTCTCAAACATTAATGTTTATATGTATATGTATTTTTTTTTATTTATAAAAAACGTCACGGTGACTCGAAACCAACCGCGTCCTCCAAAGGGGGTCTATTTATAATATATCTTTACTTTTTTTCGAAAAAATGGATTATTCTAACAATAAAAATGGTTATTCATGATACGCTTCATAATTTGGTCAGTGTTTTGGATTTTTTGACTAATCAATATAACGCGTAAATGACAAGTGCACCCGACGATGTCTCGTCGCACACTGAGGACACGCTACCGATAGACCGACCGCCAAATTTTCGTGGCAC
>JAGXCT010037175.1:0-137596 GCA_022495035.1 Philopotamus ludificatus | reverse complement strand
TTTTTTTGTATATTTTGACCAATCCGGATAATCGAAAATCCGGATAATCGAGGTTCTACTATATATTTAATAATGTTATTACGCTTGAATCCCTTCTCGCTGTCGCTGATTTGCGAACCAATTTACGCGAATTCGTCCACGAGTTGTAAGAGGTGATTTGAAAAGCGACCGTATGAAATAGTTGTAATATTATTTGCGTGGGAAATTTTATCATGTAATCGTATGGGTCACTGTGTGGACGGACACATTCTGATAAGATATATAAAACATTGCGAACTCTCAATCTATGTCCTCGATGTGATACATACCAAAAATACTATAATATACAATAATAACTAGTGACAGTGGACACATACACGAAGTTGCCATTTTGCCAAATCAAATTTGTAATGCGATGCCAAATTTTAACGTCATCGTAAAACATAATTAAAAAAATAGCAAGAATTCGATAATTAAAAAAGCGTGTACTACGTATTTATTACACTTCGTTCATAAGGTTAAATGTATATAATACTTCAGTTAATTAGGATGATGAATTGATGTGAGGTTAGATCAGTACGGAAATGGTACGTTACATCGTCCAGTATATCAATTTATATACATATTTTCATTTTTATTATTTATATTAAATACAATTATTTATTACCATTTAATGATAAATAATCCACAAAATTAAGTCTAGATTAAAACAAACATTTACATATTTTCTTTTTAGCAATTATCAAGAAAAAATATTTTCATTATAAATATGTATATTGAAAGTATTTTATTAATTGGTATGGCTAATTAAATAGTTTCATATGATATCAATTAGCTAAATGGAAATGATACGATATGTCTAATTACTAAACTATTTTTATAAATGCATAGCTCACTGGCACCGTTATCATTTTAATTAACTATTCCATTATTTAATTATTGGATATATGTAGATCAACGTTTTCAATAGGTTAATCATTACATTATTCAAACACTCGACTCTTTTTAACACGGTCGATACTTTCCAGAAAAAACTATTTAATAATATGATTTTATTATTAAATATTTTGAATAGATTTGATTTAATAACGAAATTACTTTTTTACACGGTTTTTTTCTGGAAAGTATCGACCGTGTAAAAATTATGACATAAAATTATTAAAAAAGTGTCAACATAATATTATATAGACTCCAAGTAAATTGTCTTTTATTACGTCTCAACATTTATATTATCATAAGTTATTTTCTGTCTCCAAAAAGTCCCAACAACCCTTTGACAATAAAAACAATGGCTTAATACAAAATATCATTAGTCAGAGAATGAAAATATTATATAATTATATAATTTTTCGACCCGAGAATGAGGTAATAAAATAAGGAATTTTGCATAAATTAGACGTAGAGATATTGTATGATACACTCAAATCTTTTTACACGGTTTTAAATAACACAATCCACTGAAAATAACAAATGCATTATTTTAACATTAATTATTTGCACTGACACAATTCCAATCAAAATATTTAATAAAATTTAATAAAGAGCAAAGAGGACTAATAATAATAATAATAATAATATTCTATACCACAATATTTTCATTTTTTTTTAAATAACACGGTTTTTTAAATTTAGCGAATCAAAGCACATCGACTCCGTTTTGCAAGGCAATGAATTACTTTTATAATTACGAAATATGTAATTTGACCTTGAAAATTAACGTTCTAGGAGGTAGCTGTATGGGAGGAACAGCTAAATTTGTTAAAGAAAACCGCAGTATAGCAGGGTTTTCTGTGATTTTGTCTGAATAATATCATAATTTTGTACATTTTTTTTATTGAGTTTTCACGTTTTACACGAGTTTCTAAACCACAATGATGTTGCCTTTTGTTTGTTGCTACTTCATCACTTTTTACACGATTTTTAGTGGAACGTATCTTCCGTGTAAAAAAAGAGTTAGTGTATATCATCAGAAATTAAATGATAAAAAAAATGATTTAGGCTCAATTAAAATATCAATGATTAAACTTAAAATGATTCAAGGAATATTATAAAAAAGCGAAATATATGATTAAAGCAAATATTATATTAATATAAATTAAAAGGTGCATTGTATTTTTTTTTATTAAAAAAAGTTTGTTTTTAGAATTATGCAGGAAATATTTCGACATTCACAGATGAGTAACTTAAGAAACCAAATCAATCGTTAGAGAAAGTACTAAAAAAAGAATAAACCTGCGATCATGTGAATCTTATATAATAAGTTAATTCTTATACAAATACACACAAAATGAAATAAATTATTCTTTAAGTCTGTGGATAAGTAATCCTTTACGGTTTAAGATTCATATATTACAGAAGAGAGAGAGTTAAGAGAAATAAAATATATTTAAATAAGGCAATTATTAAATCATTTTATTTATCCTTTACGTATCATAAAAAAACCGAATTATTAGTAGATTAATATAATTTTATTTATTAAACACATAAAACACGTTTTTTATTTTAATAATTCGAGTATGTTTTGGAAATATAATATAACCATAGGTTCAAGGATACCGTAAGAAATAATGGTTGAAAACCCTATAATTATTTTTATAAAATGAATAACATGTCATAAAAGTCAAATAAGCGCTAATTAAAAAATAGCACGACGTTAAGTCATTTAAAACCGAATAATTTATTATATCATATTTCATTTCGTTATTATTTCATACTCGATGACAACTGGTAATTAAAGATGGATGAATTATTAATACATAAAAGTATAATTAATTATACTTTTATGCTCCTTTTCGATATCTATAAGCGTAAATGACGTATAGTATTTGCTAATAATACCATCATATTACGTACATATGTTGTTTCCAAAATAAAAACGTTAAAAATAATGTTGCAATTCTCGTTCACTCGTCGTTTTACAAATTACACGACCTGAATGTATATATCTTTTTACGAAATTAATAAAATTACATATATATATATATATATATATTATATATATATTACGCATGACCTATCAAAGTGAATATATGTGTTATTTATTAAAGTCAAAGATGGATCAATCGATAAAGGTAATAACATTTATCACGCCTTAATAGGAATAATAAATGTTGATATCAGTAAAATAATTATTGACGATGTCATATCAAACACATTGACTTTCATATACCGTAAAAATTTTATAACACAAAATGTGACTAATTTATTTATCATTTAAATAAATCAGTTTATAGTTTAAAATATAGCAAATAAAAATCCATTCGTATTGCATGGGATTAACCTTGTTCGGATGATATTTCCCGGGGGCTGCGCACAAAGGGATGGGGGTGTCAGCGCCTCAGCTTCCGTATTAAATCGCGAGATTTTCCGACGGAGCTTTCGGAAAAGCGAACATTTGCACAGGGTCACGCGATCCGTTGTTCACTCATCTTCTATTTATTTACATTAGGCACATCCAAAACACGCATTTTCCGACGGCATGATGGGCGGACTCGCGATACCATCACCGAGTCCGACAGCCAGTGTGCGACTGACGTTTCGCGCTACAAGAATCTATTTAAGCTCGGCAATTTGGCGGAACGAGCCCCGACTGATAAGTGCTTGAATTATAAAACCGTCCGAATGTTTAGTCGAATTGGTCGTCTAGACATCACTAAAAGACGCTGAAATATATTCATTAATAAATAAACTGGCATGGACTGGGTTGCCACCACGCGCGCCCTGCTTCTACATTTTCTTTGGGGCCTCCATTAAATGGGGTGGAGGGGGGCGCATGCGCCTGCCGACACCGACAACACCCTCCTCGATCACGCCCAGTGTTTTAATCAAGAATTTTCAACATGCATATATATATTTTGCGACCGAGAAGTTGGTTCGAATAAACTATAGATTTAATTTTTTCATTCAACTCTTTTTTACACGGTGTTGAAATAATACAGTCCACATAAAACACGATTCCCAGAAACAAAATATTTATAATTTATTTTTTGAACAATGGTGCTTTAAAATCTTAGGGAACCAATCTTAATTTTGTATTAATCATTTTTTACATAATTTTTGTTGGAACGTATCTATCGTGTAAAAAAATTTAGTGTATTTTTTTATTTTTATTTATTTATTTGACGATGCGTAAATTGGATTACAATTAATTCTAAAACGCCAACTATCCATATAAATGTTAAATTTTTCATTCCCTTCTGGCAAGAGTCATTAAGAATTTCTAGAATTCATAGATTAATATAATATATCCTTTTACTAATTAAGCTTACTCGCAGTTAACTTACACAATCATACATTACATTCTTAATTATTCGTGAGCGGATTATCCGTGCATGAAATCTATTCATATATTAAAATATTCTTAAAAATTAAAAGGGTACAATGATACTTTCTGAAAAATATAGAGTTGGTACACAAACCGTACACGAATGCATCTCTCATAAAATTAAACTTTTGGTGATTGAAACAGTTAAAATATTAAGAAATATTTTTATTGATTATTAATCAAAATAACGTTTTTTTTTAATATAAAGAAAGCTCTATGAAGATTGATTTAAAGCAACATGGGTGACAGAAATGAAAGATATTTTGAAAAACAAGAAGTTGCTATATAAATCACCTAATGTAAAGTCTTTTATTAGACCCATTGATCGAGTATTTATGTAATGAACCAACATTAGGGGCCTCCTTGTAACCCTTTGTAACAAATACGACTTGATCGATACAAGGAGTAGCCTTGCTACAAAATAACGTCAGAAACACTCGTTCGATCATAGAGGAAAAAATATTTTTTGTATTCTAACGAGCGCGAAACAGCTGAAATATCTGAAATATGTGAGCTAATGGCAAACATACAAGGCTTTAGAACACGTCGATAAAGAAAATATCAAAAGCTTTTCAGGAAATTCGAAACGAAATTGCAAAATTCTTAAAGCATTCTTGCGAGCTAACCAAAATCAATGATTTTTTAAATAAATATTAACCATGTTTTAAATAAATATTAATGTTTTGTATTATCCGTGAGGAGTATACTGAATATTGTTGTTACCTTTGACAATGACACACCAATGATTAAAATAATAAGGGATTGAAAACGAAGGACACATACCTCGAGCCATACTGCAAATCCAATCATACGATAGAACATCTTGAATACCGCGAAAATATAATTTGTCAGCAAATATTTAATTTTAAATTGTGATATCGTAAAATGTTGCATTATAATTAGTCAGTTTTATTCGTCGCTAACCACAAAATCGCAAACAACAGTTAATTATAATATTTTACGACTGAATCATAAGTGAATCCCAAGTATATTTAAATCACATTGTCTTTGAAATCCCGTATATATTCAAACAATACATTTTTTTAAATAATAAATAATTAAGAAACACTGATCAAAACGAGCGTGTGTGTTAAGAATATAGGATGAATAAATAAGGAAACGATTTTGCTTAGATTCACGTAGTTCATTGTTCGAATGAAACATATTAAGCTTAGATCGATAATATTATCGCTAATAGATCGATAATATTTTCATTAAGTGAAGAGAGTACACGTTAAATGCCAATTTATACAAACAAAATTATGTTTTTTTATAGAAATATTAGGCTATTAAAATGTGCGGTTCGTTCACCTACATAGATCAAGCGCGATGAATTTGATAAACTGCCGGCGATTTTAAAAATAGTATGGCCGCTGTTTTCAGTGAATTGTTTCAGACCGTTGCAAAATCAATTGATGAGCAAGCGTCTATCCAGCAGGCATTAATCACGCTAATAAATTACCCAAAGAGGAATTTTTAGCTGGCAGAATACACCAGGCGTTAATTTTGAGTCGATGCCAATTCGATGATCTTATTCTGAAGTACTAGAATTCGTTTGTACTTGCATATATATATTTATACATTAATACAGATCAATTTTATTGCAATGTCATAAATAAGTCAATTATTTCATAGGAAATGCTTCACATTAAACGATTTTTATTATTATCATGACTATATTTTTTTAATAATTTCAGTTATTGATAATCAGTGCAGATATAACAGTACACATATCAACAGATTTTAAGAAAACAATAAATTGATAATCCATATACATATTCAATTATTTTTATACAATGAAAGACAAATTAATCCATTTTTATTGATTTCTGCATATCCATAATAAACAAAGTTTTTGAATAAATCCCCTTGCATATGCGTAATAAAACAAAAAATATCACAATTATATTTTTATTGAAAGTTTTTTTGTTCAACACAAGTTAATTCATAATATAGAATATTGCCAAAGTACTATAAACAGAATAACATAAATACATTGTGTTAATTTCAATCAATAAATACATTTTTATTCAAATTCTATCAATTTTAATGGTGATCAAGTTTTAATAAATATTTAATATTAACCAAGTATTTATCAACACAAAAATATACAGTAATATATTATAAAACTTACGAATATTATATATATTTACAAACTTAAACTTTTTTAAAAATCAGTCAACAACTCAATCTTAAGTATAATTTATTATATGAATTGCGGGAATATTGAATCCCATGCCGGGACACGAAAAAATTATAATGCTCTCAACAAATTAATTCATATTTTCGAAACGACTGATTTTTGATGATTCCTTCTATGTACAATCCTTAACAACAATGAGAAAAATCACTCATATGACTGAAATTATTTAAAAATACGAATGAAATTATTTTACAAATGTAATAAAAATATATCTACACACGTCAATGACAAGATAAACAATTCTAAATGCCACTTTTATCTACATTTCTAACTTTGTTAAAATATTATGGAACTGCCACAATCTCTACACTTATTATTTAATACACATCTATAACTAAAATAAATAAATAATATAGAAATACGTCAGTATAAATAAATAAAAAAAATAATAATCATCCAAATGATTTTTTTACATGTTTAGTAATTATTATAAATGTTAAAATTAATTTTATAATTATTGAAATAATACTTTTTAATTTGTCTCTATTTTTCTCCATATTTGTTTATACCATAGATATAGGTAAAAAATAAATATTGATACGTTTGCGATGATTACGATTATCCGAATTAAAATATCCTTAATTATTTGACGATGAAGACATTGATTACTTGGCAGTGATATTTTTATTAACGCTAAATTTATAATGGTAGTGCTGGACATTCTGAAAATTAAAAAAAAGTGTTAGAAATAAAACATTAATTTATGTTGAGCGTAAATTTAATAATACTAACTGCAGACGGAACAGGAAACTTCATCACTATTGTCTCCGCAGCCATCTTTTCCAGAACATGCAATCGCCGTAGATCTGCATCGTCCATTAGCACATCGCAGCGGGCATTGCTTTCCAGCTTCAGGACTAAAAAAACCTTTTATTAATATATGTATATTTCTTTATAGATATTTTCGGACGTATTTGTTCCAGTTCCACGTTGATTTCGTTACGACGATTACAAGCAAATTATAGAATTTGCATTCTTCTAATGTTAGTTGCGAATAATGGTAATTACATAATGGTGCATGTCTTCTGGTTATTTTTAGGCATTTTAGCATATTTAGTATTTTAGCGTGTACATGTGAAAAATATATTGACGACATTTCAATTTACTCATTATCATTATTGTATAAAAACAATAATTACAACACAAATAATTTTAAATTTATTGATCAAAAATGATCAACATTATGACTATTATAAAAACTTTTTATTGCGTATATGATAATATTTTCAAATAAATTAATAGAACACAAAACACGGTGATAAATCATGTTCTGTGGGTGTTGAGTATTATCTGTGCAAGATTAAAACTACTAGTTTGTTGTTTTGAGTGCTTACATTGAAACAACATTGAATTTATCTGTAATGTTCTAATATAGAGCATTGCAGATAAATAACTCTCAATGATAATGAATATTCGTATATGGTACCATCTGTTGTATTTATCCAAAAATAATTTAGCTATTTTACGAACCTCGTTTCCACATTGCAAAGATGGTGAGGTTCATCTGATCCATCTTCGCACGATAATATTGCATTACAAAATTCATATTCTGGTAAACATTTTCCGTTGTCACATTGGAATGTATATTTTGGACATCTGGAAAGAAAAAGAAAAGCTTGAATTAAATTGTTTTACATCGCCGCCGTAAGGTGGCATTAAATAATAAATTATGAACCTACGAATCCTTATTTATAAATAATTGATTATTTTGTATGTATATATTTTTTTTATTTATTAAAACAATATGTTCATATGAATCAAATTTGCATTGAAACTTACTATTTTTTTGGTATATATGATTGAAATTTTTTTTTTTTTATTTTAAAAGTGTCAAATTAGTATTGCAATAAAGTTGTTATTATAATACAATCAGCGGAATTATGTTCAACACATATACTCTTGGCTCGCCATGTACCGTAATTATACGAGTACATCACAGTTATGCATTTTCGTACGAGAATGTTAACAGCGAAGTTATGACAGGTAACTGCGGTAACTTGTTCGATTTATTAAAATACATAATTAAATGGCGAGAGATTTGAAAAATGTGGGACAAAAGCATAAAAGTACAGTTGTTACACACAAGTAAGTGCGGACCGATTAAGCGGATATTATAATGCGAGCGTTCATTATTTTCGATTTTAACCCACACGTCCTAGATATGGCTAACTGAGAGGAGGGTTTAATCCTCTAATTAAAATCGAGTAGCTATATTGACCTTCTTTTGGTGGTTGCTCTGCAGTTTCTTTCGTCTTCACCGTTCGGACAGTCCCGTTTTCCGTCGCATCTCGCGGCGCGGGGTATGCAGCGGGCCGGTCCTCTCTGAGATCCGGGCGAGGGTCTCCTTCCTCTGGACACTCCGCAACGGAGCGATCCGATGGGACACCTCGCACCGGCGCACTCCTCGTCGGATCCATCCGCGCAGTCCACTCGACCATCGCACACGAAGAACCAACTTATGCAGGCGCCAGTAGATCGACACTAGAAAATTAATTAGACAAGAAAAATAAGACGCGGACGAAAGTCGCAGTCCCGATCGGATCTTTACCGGTCGAGTTTTCGGTTTTGTAATGCCAAATCGAAGAGCGCCGTCGAATTGTATCTGTTGGGCTAACCATATGTTTTTGTACTGCGGTCTAAACAAGCAATTTGATCGGATACTCATCTCGAACGTCGGCGCATCAATAATATTTGTAGATGTGTTAGAAAATATTATAATTGGTTTTCGATCTAAAGCATTTCATACTGCAAGCTGACGAAGCACATTTATCTCAGCGATTACATATGCACACGAGGCATCAACCAGACAGTGTTATATAACACGATGTCTTATTACGAAATAGCTGGATCACCTCTTTAAGAGTTCACGGTGAGGAGATCTATCGATCTATGGGCTCGGATAAAATCGTATGTTGTCGCAATTTTCAGGCAATGCTTATAAAGTCAGTTGTCGACTTACGACAGGGTTCCGTTCCCCCACCTTAGACGTACGTCGAAATGGTCGTAAAGCGAATTTCATACAAAAATTAATAATAGATATATAATACGTTATTGTGTTTTATCTAATTGCTAATTTTTAATTTTAATTTTATATAAATAAATAATTTTATTAGAATTATTCTGGAATATTTTCATCATTTGTTCTACATTGGTGACTACAGAGATTTCTTAACGATTGCAATGATGGACTTTGTTTTTTTACAATTGCTTAGCAAATTGTAAAAAAATAGTGGCTATCTTTTACACTTCAATATGTTTATAAAAACTAATATCCTTAATATGAACAGATCCGTCACGTTCTTCACCTATATCTTGAGTTTTTTTTTTAAATAAAAGGATTATTCTAAGAATATAAATAGTTAGTTATTCATGATATGTTTCAACATTTGGTCGATATTTTGGACTTCTCTACTAATCAATATGGCACGCACACCCGGCGATGTTCCGCCGCAAACTGAGGACACGTGGCAGGTAGACCGACCGCCAAATTATCGCGGGCACGTATCTCTAGTATACGTTTCACTTGCACTTGCACATCGTACCGGATGCGAGCGAGAAAAACAAAGAAAATCGCGCTCGTGCCAATAGAAACGCATATTGTTGTTTTTATTTTTTTTCGCAATTGCGGACAATAAAGGTCAATAATTATTTATAGTATTTATTCTTTCGACTTTTTTATACAAATAAAAAAAGTTTGTGACATGTGTGATTTATATTAGAATAGTTATTCGAGAAAAATATGGGGTCCAAAATATAACGAAGTACGATGGCTATCTCGCGGAAAGGTTTTAAAACGATTTTGTGCTGAATATAAATATGTGTATTATAATTGTAATAATATTATTGGCAAATAATCTTAATAAAACTATAAAATATTTTTCTTTTGGGTGGGGGCGGGAATTAATTCTTTTAGATTTAGGGGGCCGTGACATGAAAGTTATTGGGAAGCACTGTCATAAAGGATTCATAGATTTCGCCGGAATGTTAACCTATTCGAATACTAACTCAGCGATCAACTTACACAATCATTACAGACTGCTGTTATCTACAAGCCATAACACTGGTTATGGCCGCATTATATTTTTGAATCCAACCTAATTCGATTTGTTACCGAAGGTATACGTTCTTCTTGCATAATGTTGGAAAACAGCCCAAAAACGATTATGACTCATCTCAACATGCTTGTGATGAAATCAATTTATCAATGGTAGACATAACAATCATGCATACTTAAATCGGATGCTGTATGCGGATAATTGATGAACTTACTTGGAATGTGCCTGGTAGACAGCCGGTGTTTGAAGAAGAACAGGAGTTGGTGGCGTTTCCTTTGTACATGCAATCACAGCGACCGGAAAGACATCGCGAGTTTGCGTCAGAGCCCATACACTGTTGATCCGAAGAACATGCCAAGCCCAGCGATAATGCGCCAGATTCTAAGCGTATCCTGTGTCCGACTATAATAACAAAATATTAAATAACATGACAAATAAAAATATATTTAATATTTAAGGAACATACCTTGTTTTTTATAAAATGGCTTTTTCTTTATATTCGTGGTCGCTGATAGGATGGATGGTTTGCGCGTTACCGTTGGTTCTATTACTGTAGTCCTGTTTGACACCTCGGATGAGGTGACGCTAGATTCCGGTCTCTGAGTTACAGAATACGACGGATGCTCATTGGAATCCAAATCGTCAAAATTGATATCGTCGGCAATAAGCTTCAGCATGCTGTCGTATCCGTGCTTTCCCGGATGCGAAAGTCCGACTTTAGGAAGATATTTTTCGGTGGTCGACGAAGTTCTCGAGTCAAATATGAGAAAAGATGCGTGCATCTTATCGGGGTCTATCTCGTTTTCAGAAGGTTCATCTTTGACTGCTTCGCTGATCGGGTATTGATTCAGGCTGGTAGCCAATGCGGCCGTATTTTCTTGAGAGGCTGAATTTGCTGGCTTGGTGACTACTTGAGGTTGATTCGTTGATAGAGTTTGCGATTCGATCGAGGACGACGTACTGTTCGACACGTCGTCGCTCAAGGATGCCGACTGTGATGATTCATCGGACAAATGATTTTGAATCATGAACTCCTCGACGCACTTGTCTCCCATGGGCCTGAGGGGAGCGTTGCAACCGCATCTTCCGAACAAATTCGGTATCAAGAACTCGCAGCGGCTCTCGTTATCCCAGAGGCGACAATGGGCGTTACTGTAACAAACTTGCCCAGGACGTGCGGCTGCAAAAAGTAAATTGATATTATTTTTTTGTTGTAATTTGATGGATTGATTGCATCTTTGGATGATGAACTAGCAACACCCATTGATTATCTTTGATCACTGTTATTACCGACGTACCATTGTATAATAGATCCATTACGGAGTGCAATTTAATCTGGAGTAGCTGTATTTTAATAAGACACAGGATAAGAATCTAATCATTACAATGTGTATGCAGCTTCTTAAAGACACCAAAAAAAAAAGCTTTATTGTCGAATAGCATAAATTTATTGAACAGTCAACGTGAGTGGCACACGAGTACAATGATACCTCGAGGTTCAAGTGCAAGTTCAAGATTTTCGTAATTGCTCTTCGCTTACTTAGTGCATACACTGTAGAAAAAAATTATACTATCTGTCAGCTAGGTGGTATGACGGATTGCCGACTATTATTCATTTTATGAGAAAACGATGGAAATCAAAGCGAATATAATAAAATGATTAGAGCCATTTGAAAGCGCAATAAATTTTTCAATATAATGCGCTTTCATAGAACGCATTTTTTTTTGATAGTCTAACAAACCGTGAAAAAGTAATTGCATTGTAATTAATATCTATATATTGTATATAATAAAAAAATATGTACGGTGAAATTGATTTTGATCTAGCATGATTTTCTCCTTTTGATGATACGCTCGGACCTTGTTTAATCTTTTCCACTCCAACTAAGTTTATTTAATTTAAAAAAAAGAATGTATTTTTTTAATCGAATATTAGACCAAACCCAATAGATGCTTCTTATTCATTTCCCCAATGAATATATCTTTAATAAATTTGTAAAAAAAATAATGAGAATACACTCAACTCTTTTTTACACGGTCAACACAATATATAAATTTGTAAAGTATCGACCGTGTAAATAAAGAGTTGAATGTAACTCATAGATTCGACTAAAAGTGGACAAAGTGGAAAGGGTTAACACGGTCATATGCTTCCACAAAAACTTCGTGCTATATAAATATGTATTTATTTAAATTATTAGTAAAAATACGTATTTATTTACAACATTTAGATATTATAAATCATGCATCACCACTACAACTTTCGATTTAATTTATTCAACTCTTTTTCGAGATCAATTATAGGTTACCGTTGTCGGAAAACTCTTGAGTATTTTTGGATTGAACCTTTAAAACTTTCTAATAATGTGTCAAGCACTTTCGTAATTGCCTCTTGAACTTCAAACTTCTTTCCATTATAGAATTATTTTCTAAGCTAACCCCAAGCTTTCATTTATTCTTTTTAACTGATCCGTCACGGCGGCACGAAACCAACGGCGTCGCCCGAAGCTATGTACAATGGAAAATATACCCCAAGCATTTCAAGTCAAGATGATAGACTGAGACACGCCGCCGTCCTCTCGGCACGTGTCACTAGTACGGTTGCACTTGCACATTGTACCGGATGCAAGCAAGAGCAAACATCGCGCCCGTGCCAATAGAAACGTATACTGTTCTTTTTATTTTTTTCGTAATCACGGACAATGATTATTTATTCTTTAGACTTTTTTAGACGAATTCAAAAAGTTTGTGACATTTAGGATTTAAATCAAAATAGTTATTCGAGAAAAATTAAAAAAATGGAGTCCCAAACATTTCGACTAGTTATTTCTTCGTTACAAGCATTATCCCCATTACTTCTACGATATTTCGAATATTCAGGTTATCAAATCCTTCTCCATCCCAATTTCTTCAGTGACTTATCAAATCTTATCTTCGGTGACGTCCAAATCAGACATGTTATTTTTTTAACTTATGTTTTTTCGCATATATGATAATTCATCAATCTTGTTATACGAAGTCCGATTTCGTAATTATATTAATTGTCATATCTATCACTTTATATGTAATTGTCTGCGAAAATTACGAAATTACGTTATAAATTAAGATTATTTTTAATTAAAAAAATATGAATTAAGTTTGAAACAATCATTATCACGGTAATGATAATCGCCATCGTTTTAATTTAATTATTTTAAAATGAAGCATTTCTAATACTGTGTTTTAAATTCGTGTCATAGGTTCAATTTTTGCATAAAAAATCACTTTCATCAAGAATCCAATTGGAAATAAAAAAATGTCTGTTGAGTTCTGTTTACATCGATTCAGATCATAAAGCAAATGTTGTGGTTAGAACAATTCATAGTGTTTTACTGTTATTTATATAAATGATAAATCTTCTTCTGGATAATAAATATTGACTTTTTTAAAATAAATTATACATAAAGTATGCATTGAGCATTTGATTTTGATTTTCACGTATGATGAATGCAGACCTTTGAAATTGATTTCAATTGTTGGAGTACCGGTCGACCTTATCAGTTCGGCCGAAAAGACAATGATCTCGATGAGCAATTGCTTTCGTTTAAATGGATTAAAACTGTTGCCAGCTATTTTGTCATGCGTCGGCCAATGGCACGTGACAGAACGCACTTCGATCACTTCTTCTGCCGACACAATAAAAGCTAGGTCGACGATTGGTGGTCCTCGGATGGCGCAAGACAAAAATGCCACCTGCGGGCTGTTTCTTTACATCGGCGTTTTGTCGCAGAAAGTTACAGTTAAAGAAGTGGCATTGTGACGGCCGATGGCACGTCTTTCGCGGACGTGCCACGGTGCCTCGGATGAATACAAAGTGGACGCGGGCCTCGTGTGTGCAAAGCTGCACAGGTCTGTACCGTACATTTTTAAAAGTGAATAAGGCGACTAAACTAATATCCGAGTTTGGTATGCGTGTCAGAATAAATTTGTCACACTCATTGGTAATTTTCGACCGAAAATTGCCGAGCACCGTCCGAAAATAGGTTGAGGTTTTATTCGCAGCAGTCCGCGTGTGCCGGATGAACTTCGATTGTTTGCTGTACGATTTCCCGTTTTTTCAAAATGTGATCAATTGTTTGATGCCACTGCTAATAGTATGTTGCGCACAAAAAACGAAGAAGATTAGAAAAAATGGAAACACATTTCTCACAATTATCTTTAATAATATATAGTCAACCGAATGCGCATTTACAATTTAAATTATTAATTTCCTATATCATTATGGAAAAATGTATAATAATATATCAATTATACAAAATCCATTGAATTCAGAGAGACTCAAAAAACAGTATTTAATGATATCTGCACATTTATCTAGAATTTTACTGAACGCGCATACCAATAATATACATTTACCTAAACATCGAATATTAAATTGGGTTTCACTACTTAACTAATGTATACGAGGGTCGTGGATTCCACGTCAAAAGCGTTTTTGTGTATGTCCGGGGCGCGTTTTGTCGGCTGTAAATTTTACAACGTTTTGTTTTTTCAAATATTTTTATTTTGGTTAGATACTTGATAGTTGTATCAATAAAAAAAATATACCTTGTATACCTAAAATGCGGCAATGACATATAAAACCATTTATTCGAAATATTTTAGACTCTTACAGCCTTGTCAGCCAATACTATGGGCTTTGTTCTACTATATCAATATATAACGGTTTGTTTTTTTTTCAAATGTTTTATTATCGGTAGGATACTTAGTTTTATTTTTGCTGAATAAATTCTTACTGATCGCATATCGTAATTGTTCACTTTTATTTATGACGTTCCTCAACATTCGGAGTGATAAAAACAGCTGTTGTGGATAATACAAATTATGGCCTATCCCAATGACCTTGAAATTTCACACACAAGCCTTCTATAAAAATATTCAAAAGACCATGTTCAAGCCATGTTTTATAAAAATTTCAATTCGGCCCGTTTCCAAAAAAATGTTGACATCTGCTATAAGGTATATTTTTTTGCATGAACTATTCTGTAAATGTCGAAGTTCAAGTAATTAAATTTTCGGCTCAATATCTTGATTAATACAAGAGTTATGATTTTTTTTGTAAAAAACGACGTTTCGCCAATTTTCGGCGAATGTTTCCCCGCGATTTGTCCCGTAGACAATGTTTTAAGAAAAATGCGCAGTAAGATCCTTTGCGAAGATCTCCGTTGCTTCATTGAAATTTTGATTAAATTGTCGTTTCCGCCGTTATACATCATCTGGACGAGTATTTGCTGTGATGGCAGAGCTGTCAGGCTATAAAAACATTCGGGTATGACAAGGGTGACCTTATTACATCGGCATTAGTGCTTGTTGGGTCGTCGAGTCTGGCTGGACGAGACTGTTGGAAGGAATGAGAACGGATCTGTTCGCACGGCTCGGCCGGGCCGGGAGATGGGAACATCCGCAGAGTTACCTCAGTGCATTATCGCTCGGCGGCGATACTTACGTGTCTGCAGATAATTGAGGAGGTTAATGCCCAACATTAAGGAGACGTCGAGGCTGCCCGCAGAATTGGTAGGACGGGTACAACGCACTCGTTGTCCTTCCATCGGCCGTACGGTACTCGCCGCGGAAACGCCCACCCATTCATACAATTCCGCTCGTTCATAAGTCACAGGCCAATGAAGTCGACGATCAAGACGTATCATTTTGTCATCATCGTCGGAACGAGGAAGGCCTCGTCTCCGCGTCTTCGGTGCGCGCGCGTTCAATAGCCGGCGCGCTCTCCAAATGTCAACAGAATTGAATGCCGGCTCTCGGGATGCTGTAAACTTGAAACCTATGGCCTTTTCTTAATGCGCGAAGGTGCTTTACCATCTAATGAAAATTGTATTCATGATACGAGATGATGCCCATTTGATGACGGACAAGTTTGGGCAGCAATAACAAAAATAAAATATAAATAATAAGGTTAGCCAAACCGATTACAATCCGAATTTGGTTTGGCTCGCCATAAGCCAATGTAAATTTTATAAAATTAAGGCCTCAATAATAAAAGATGATCTATATTTGTGTCAACATACATCATTTTCAATACCCACGCAAATATTTAATAAGCTGAAATAGATCCTCTGTGTCAGGCATATTCAACGTTCCATTGTTGTTGATAGCCAAAATTATTTTAGTCAATAGAATTTCTTTTAACCGATCCGTTACGGGGGCTTGAAACCAACCGCGCCAAAGGGGTATATTTATAAGGGAAAATTGACCCCAAGTATTCAAATCAAAATATTGATGAAATCTTCATCAGTTAAAAAAAGTTAAAAAAACAAGGATTATTCTAAGAATAAAATAGTTATTCATAGTATGCTTCAAAATTTGGTCAATATTTCGAATTTTTCTACTAATCAATGTGACGCGTAAAAGACACACATACCCGGCGATGTCTCGCCGCAGACTTAGGACACGCCGCCGGTATGTGGGACGCACTCCGGCACATCGTACCGGATGCGAGCGAGAAAATCATCGCGTCCGTGGCTACAAAAGCGTATATTGCTGGTTTTATTTTTTTTCGCAATTGCGGACAATAAAGATCAAAGATTATTGATAATATTTATTCTTTGGGCATTTTTATACAAATACAAAAAGTTTCGGATATGTACGATTCATGTTAAAAAGCTAGGTTAAATACATTTTCAATAAATAACTTAGTCAAATTATATCAAAATATATGTTCAAAATAAAAATAAAAAAGGAATATTATGTAGATAACAATCGAAGTTGAACATACCTGGTATATGTAAATATTTTTTTAATCGTATTTAGAGTTATGTTTAGGATATGTAAGTCAGTTCCTTACATTCACGCATAATAATTCTTGATGTGTATGAGAGATGAAGACCGAAAAAAGTATTCATGTATAAAAACTGGTTACTGGTCAATACTCGAATCAAGTCGTTTCTCCATATTATGGACATATTCAAGAATTTACATTTCGTACCAAAGGTCTTTCATATGCAATACTTTTATATATTTAAAAATAATGAATATTTATTAAGTTACTTTTACTGCATTTCTTCGAACAATACAAACACATTTTCGTGTGGCGTTGTCCTAATTTTCTTTTAAAAAAAGAACAAATAATTATATGAATTTGGATATCGGTAAATTTACAATAAGTCATTGTTTATCCCATAAAGATTTGGCATAGCCGCGAAATACACTCGGCATGAATAATGGATGGATATTGATAGTGTGGAGATGCAATTGTTGGCATTATCATGCAAAATACGGTACGGGGGTCTTTGATCTTAGAAAGCGGTGTCCAAATATTGCACACAGACACATTTCCTGTATTATTATGCAAATATTTCAAATTTACCTACGGGTTAAATATCCTTTCAAATCAGGTTTGCCCGACTGGTAATGTGTGTTACTTAACAAAAGTATACATTTGACCGCAAAGTACGTATCTGTTGTTGGAATAGAGCCGCGGGCTTAAATATACACTTGCTGGTCGTGGTGAGAGATGGCGAATATTATACCAATTTCGTAATACGAAAATTTATAGTGTGTCCGGTTGAAAACACAGTGCAGATCGAATTAGAAGAGCTTGAATCGAATCGGCCGACGAAATTTATTAGGGAGAGGGAGGAAAGTCTCGGCCCAGGATTCGTTTCATGGATTAAATCGAATACTTTGAAATTTTAAAACATCATGCACGTATTAAAATGTGAAATTGAAAATCGCCAATCAGGTATAAATAGATAGCTACTGTTATTTTTTCTTAATAATAAACACATATAATTGCAACGATTCTTTACATGAAATTGCGTTATTTATTTTAATACTAATTTTTGATACGGCCATCGGGCAATTAAATATTATATTAATTTAGTCACGGTTCAAAATTGCACTTTTTATTTCAAATTATTTTTTGTAACTGATTTAAAATTTCTAACATATCATACTGAATGGATTAAAATTACGCTGCATTCTGATAAAATTTGAGAATAAAAAAAACGTGTATACACACGGACTAACTACAAAATTAAATAGAATCAATCTATTGAGATTATGATTGAGCGTAGGAAGCTGGACGAGTGGGCTATGCGTGCTTTGATTTGTTCAAGCCATTAGCTACTGTCCAGTTTAATGCGTATCATATGACATAATGAGATGAATTAACTGGAACATATTGACATGGTCGATGGGCAAAAAAATTCATATCCGCATATTTTGTCAATAACATACACAGTAGACTCCCGATTATCCGGGATAATGGTGGGAAAGGGCATGTATAATCCGAACTATTCATTTTATTTCGTTTTAAAATACATATAAATTGCTAAAAGCGACTTATTTTACCATGATTATTATTTATTAATAAAATCTGTAATTTGGTTAGCTTACTCCAATAAAGTATCAACAGTAGTCAGTCCTGTGTTGTGACTAATATGATTAATAATTTCCACTTCTTCACTTGCATCCCCATAATCATTCTCTCTTGGTTGAGATTGAACATAATATCGGCATCATTTAAACGTTAAAAACTCGGTATATATAAATCATATTTTAACCATTGAATGTTTGCTTTATCGAAATTTTCAAAGGTATTTGCCAAAATTGGTCAAATGTTCCTTCACGATCCAAGAAGTGTTACTAACATTATTTTGTACCAAGATTTAATTACTTCTTATATCGCGTTTAACCCATCCGTCATTGCGGCTCGAAAACAATCGCGTCGTCCGAAGGGGGTATCCTAGACACCCTAAACACTTCAAGTCAAGATAAAGATAAATTCTTCATCAATATCTTGACATATTAACCAAAAATTGATTATCATGATATGCTTGCTTCATAATTTGGTCGATATTTTAGATTTTTTTAACTAATCAATATGATGCGTAAATGACAACGCTCTCGGCGATGTCTCGCCGCAGATTGAGCCCTCGCCGCACGTGTCACTCGCACGTGTCACTCGCACTTTCCCTCGCACTTGGTAAATCATACTGCACGCGAGCGAGAAAAAACATGGCGCGCGTGACAACAGCTGCGATGTTGTTTTTTATTTTTTTAGCAATTGCAGACAATAAAGGACAATGATTATTTATAATATTTATTCTTTAGACTTTTTTAGACAAATAAAAAATGTTTATGATATGTAGGATTTATATGGCTTTGCTTTCTGTTGCAACCTTTTATTTTTAAAAAAATCTCTCACTTGGAACCCATTTAGTTTTGAACCTGATTCTTATATTATTTTTATACAAATTTATTAAAAGAGATATTCATTTGGAAAATGAATAGGAAGTATCTATAGCAGCAGTGCGCAAACTGGGGTCCTCGGTCAATTATCGCATATTTTTACTGATTTATTTTATATAACAGTTTATTGATTTAATAAACAATGGGAATGCAAAACACGCTTTCCGTGAAAAGCGTTGTAGTGATTTTTGGATTACAATGGCACAGTCCTATCCTGATGTTTCAAAAATGGCTTTAAGTGTGAGGATTCCATTTGCAACCACCTATGAATGTGAGACGGCTTTTCCCACACTACTTACTCTTAAAATCTCGAAACAAATTAGACCTGACAAATGACATGAGAGTTGCACTAGCCAAAACAAAGACGAACATAGAAGAACTGGTTCAGGGAAAGTAGATGCATTCATTTCATTAAAATTTATACTTAAAAGAAAATATAATATTTTCTGAATAAATAATTGTTTATCAAAAATTGTTTTATTTCTATGTATGTGGCCCCCTATTTTAATAAAATAATAATGATTTTAAACTTTTGATGAAAGGGCCCGCAAAGCAATAAAAAAATGGACACAGCTGATCTATAGGGTTTGATCTGATATCTGATAAAAAAATGTTTTTTTAAGTCAAACGAAAAAAAACTGTTCAATTTATTTACTAAAAAATCTTTTGGGCCAATACGTTTGAAATTTAAAAAATCTTTTGGGCCAGTAGATTTTTCGATCCATCCATGCCAATTTTTGGCTAATAATCAGCATAAAGTCTTCTTATCTCTGTTCCTTCAAATGATTTTGATATTTTCAGCTTTTCCAACCACTAAAAATATAATTTTGTGAGATCCAGATGCGTTCGCGAACATTGATGACGGATCATTCAGTTTTTTCGATTTTCTTTATATGAGTTGAATTCATGCACGGATAATCCGCACATGGATAATCGGGAGTATACTGTATTTTAAATTATAACGTGGATTTAATAGCACGTTGAAGACGTTGTTAATAAATATGATTATTTTAATTACTTCGAACCCATTCATTCGCCGTGGAACTATCGAATCATTCTCACGACAGGCGACTCCGCTCCAGGAAATTGTATCCGCGAATCAGTTCTCACAATTACGCGCATGAATAACATGCGCGATAACAGTTTTAGTAAATTAGATATTCAGCAATTATGCACCGGCGATGCCCGAATATGTCCGAAAAGTGTGTTAGGGAACTGCTGTGGGTGGGTTAATCTTCACGCAAAGTTCGCGTTGCACACACTGTGATGAGCCACAATTTAACCGTGATGAGAGATTAAACCCTGTAGCGTTATACACACACACACACAAACGCTAATAGTTTATTTTAATCTTCGGCCATATTTTTAAATGTGGGCCAGTGCATTTAAATAATTTTAGGTTCCATTCATTCGTCGGTTCATTCATTTAAATGAACAGTTTGCGGTTCGCTCGCGGCCGCCGTATGAAAAATCGCAAACGACACGCGAAATCTCTTTGGAAATGTGGCGTGATGATACGCTCTTTTATTGCCGACGTTTTTAATCTTTGTCTCGCAAGGAATAAGAAAAATAAAAATGGGTTTTTAACTAAATTAGGCTCGACAGATTAACCGGTTCCGCGATGGCTCGGCGCTGTACCGTACCGACGCCGGTTACGCATTGCACTTGAACGCTCGAGAAATTTAATTCAGCGAATTGGATATTGGATTAAATCAATTGCATTTAAATCCGCGTTTAGGTCGCGGAAAATATTCAAAAAAAATAACGCCGATCAAATAAATCAATCGAGAGATACCGGAAATTTTCAATTTTTACTCCGAAATATGGCAATATTTTCGAATAAATTTAATATGTATAATTATGATTTATTTGAGAATATTAAAATGGTACTTACGTCCTAGACAGGTGTGTTTTCTGAATTGAAGAAATCCCTCTTTGCACCGGCATACTCCGTCTAAGCAGCCGCTGTGAGCCACTTTCAGAGCGCATTGTTGCTCCACCATACAGTCGTAGCCCAGTAGCGATGCTGAAAATAATAACAATAAATATTTATAAATAATTCTGCACATTGACAACTTTCTTTGTCAGAAAGAAGTGAATCGACTCTGCAATTACGATCGTTTTCTTTGGCCGCTGATTACAACTACGACTACGACAACAGAGCAAACGATCATTATACATAGATTTGAATGAAAATCGTAATGGCACCATGCGGCTGGAAACAGTAGCAGATGCAGAAGTCGTATAAGCTATTAATCATTTCGTTGCTCATCAACAATGGACGAGCATCAGCCAACGTCACATCGCCTGTAGTACACCTCTGACAAATCAGCTGATTGATGAATCCGTGAGAAATCACGCACTGTGACGGTAGAAAATCCTATTAAACCAGCATTAATAATTGTGCTTGCACTATTCAGTATTTTTTATGAATGATTTATTTTCGCTGATCATATGGCGCAAGTCCCCGGATGATATTAGCCAAGGGACTTGAACTGTCTGCCATTGTCTTCCGCGCTAAGCGATGCTTGAAACCAATAATTACAGGCAGCCGGCGAATGCTGTATTGAATTTTCGTATCGAGGATGCTAGTTGTGATTTATTAGGTAGTCAGTTGAACGTGTATTACGAAGCGATGATATGGTGTTTCAATAGAATAAAAATTACCTAGTATGCAATTATGTTAATTAGATGTGTAGATGTATACAAAGGATAGTAGAAAATGAACGATAACGTACAGTGCCACGATGAACTGTTGAAAACGTTAGAATACAATCAACAATATTCACGATCGATTGATGCAGTTTGGTGAAGAGGATTACGATCACGGTCCAAATGGGAAAATTGCAGTTCACTGGAAAAAAGCAACGAAAGTTCGCCAACAACCGCAAATTGCGATCGAAAATAGCATAATAGAGGGTTTCATGTTATGGCATATCGAATGTGGCATGAGAAAGAGCTAAGTGACTTTGCGAAAAAAAAATACTTTTGGACGAATTTTATTTCTCACAGAGAGATATTTCACCTCCGATCGTGACTATCTAATTTCTAATTGGGTTCAGGTGATCATGATCTTGAATTTTTCACTATTGTATAATGCCGTTAGCGTATGAATGAAATACACAATATCGCAATAAATTGCATAATACGATCAATAAACGGTAGTCGTGTTGTGCAAAATGAGTAAAAATTAATAATGTTTATCTTCCGTATTCTTTATACTCAAATATAATCTTCAATTTAGTTGGTAGAATTAATTTCATCAACCATTAAAACGGACAAATTCACCATTTATCATTCTCGGTTGAATGCATCACTCCTTTATTAATGTCGAATTATCAACCTCGTAGTGTTGTATCCATGGGATTAGGCTGGTAATATATCAATGTTGCAAAATCAGGAAGCTTTAACGCCAGATTATATTTTTTCTGTTTTAATGTGTTTTTTTACATACTATTAAGAAAAGTAATACGTAATCATGCACATCTTGAATGAGCAAGATTCCGCACGCGAAATAAAATATAAAAAGACACATAATAAAATAGCATATTTAGGAACATAATGGTGCACTCAGTCATTTGTAAATTTGGGCCAAAAAATTACGTACGTGCAAAAAGGAGGACAGAACGAAAAGTTTATATTATATTATAATATGGATTTTGTCAAATGAAAATTCCAGCTTAAGAATTTCGTATATAATACATGCGCACGTATAATAAGAGAGTACGAAGAATTTATCGTGCATGTCGGTAAATATTCAACGCAAATTTTACGACTTTCACAGTCGTAATTGTGAATTGAAAAAATAAACACATGACAAGAACCGATAACACTTTAAACAACAGAAGTAATAACCAAATAAGTAAATAATAATAATAATAAGAAGAAAGATTTTCAAAAAATTCTTAAAACTATATAAATATATACATTACTAGGGAAAATTAATAGGGTTAATATTTATTAAGAAAATTTGTGATTCTGATTTGCTTACAAGAGTCTTAATAATAAAGTGTCAACAGTAATCAGTGCCGAATAAAATTGAAAATTTCTATTTCTTCACTCTCCCGTTCTCCTTCTCTCTTGACAAAAAATAGAACTAATATCCGTATCGCTTATACGTTGATAATCCAAAATATATTAATCGCACTTTAACCACTCAATGTTTTCTTTATCTACATTTTCAAAGCCTTGTAAATTTGCCATTAGCTCAAAAATTTTACTAGTTTCGTGCTTGTTAGAATAAAAAAAATCTCTCTAAATCTGGTAAAATTTCTTTTACGATAAAACAAGTGTTATTTGCTTTATTTTGTAATAAAACAAAGTGAGTAACAAATAATCAAGTCATCGTCATAGTTATAATGGTTTCAAAAAGGCCAGTACGGTAATGTCGATTAATTCAAGAAATAATCAATGGGTGTGACATTCAAACTAATCAAAGTCATTATACATAATTTGGGAAGATGGCTTTTTTTTGTAAATTGCACGAAATCAATACATCGATCATTTCTCCATTCGCATATCTTAAATGACCTTGTTCAATGTCATGTGTTATTTTTTATTGTCAACCAAACGGCATTGACCCTATTTTTTATTTCGAGCGGCAACTTATTAGATTACATATTTACGAAGTATGTAATTTGACTTGAATTAATTCATTTTTTTCTAACGAAATCAATACATCAAACGTTTTTTCCGTATGCATATTTTAAATCTTGACCTTGTTCTATTTTTAGTATGTATTATATACTTACGAAATATGTAATTTGACCTAGAAAAGTTAAGTTCCAGGACGCAGCAGTATAGGAGGCACTGTCGAACTTGAATATTGAACCGCCGGATAGCAGAGAGCGTTATAGGAGGGTTTATTGTACACAAATAATGCTGTTAATGAGAAAGATAAACCTGATGGAATTGTTCGAAGTAATAGTCTTAAATATCTAGATTCAATGAATTGTAATCGATCTAAAACTCTTTTCCATGAGATATGAGGATGGAAAAGCTATCTAAAGCTTTCTTGCGATACCTCTAATAATCTAGGAATAACGTGGGCCCCCATTTACATATCGAGGATCCCCTTTTCTTCCCCTTGACAGTTTATGGTCGACTTTGGGAATCACTGCTTTAACAAAATTTTAATTTTGTAAATTTCAGATGCGTTCGCGAACAGTTTAGGTACTGACTCTATATTCTCTAGACTCCTCCATTCCGAATCTGTCATTTTTTTATCATTCATTCATCATATCATTGTAGAGCCCTGGCCTCATTCAACACCCTTCTCCATTTTATCAGGTCTTCCGCTACGTCGCTCTATTTTCCGGTAAGTTTCAACGATGCACTGTCCCTCTGTACACAGTCCACTCATCTTAGCCTTGGTCTTCCTCCGTGGACAGGAAGGCTTGTTAACCATAAGTCTTTTTGGCGGCTGACTGTCCCACATCCTTCACACCGGTCCGCCGAAGTCACTCTGTCGATAGCGGTGACCAGTATATCGTTGTATAGTCGATACAGCTCCTCGTTGCTTGGGATACGCCATTCCCCCTCTTCGAATACGGCTCCAACTTTTTCGTTTCAGAATTCTCCTCTCCAGGATATCCCGTTGTCGCTCATCTTGTTTTGTCAAAACCCAACATTCAAATCCGCATGTTAGGATGGGCCTGATGAGGGTCATGAGGAGATTGACTTTAGTCTTTTGTTAATATATGAATCGAATTCATGCACGGATAATCGGGAGTATACTACATCATTCCGGACTTGCTTAATACATTTATTGTGCATCGAGCACAAATCGTTATAGAACGTTCGCGGTATTTATCACGATCACGGTAATGTTCTAATGAATAGTGATGTTTGAGGAAGCGAGAAATGTGTTGAATTGTCTTGGGAACGAATTGTGTTAACGTACCATACACCTCAGAGTCGAGGTGTATGAACTCGTATAATTACGGGTGCATAATTGCCGCACAACATTGTGTCTTCTTGATGCACTTGTGAAGTTTATCGCCAAACTAGGCAATTATGATCATCATAATGCAGATGGATAATAAATAATTACACAAGAAAGTCGGCATAATACAATATAATATATACAATCCGAGATGTTTTAACAGACAACAATAATAAAGTGTAAGATTTCGAGGTTATGATATAGTAAAAAAAAACGTATCATCTCAAAACGGAATGATATGTAATTGCAATGGACATACAATTGTGTCATGGCTGATGTTATACATTTTATCATACGGCGGTTTACATATGGATATCATTATATATCAGTTTTTTTATTCTATATAACTTTCACTGTGAAACGTAGTTATACACAAAATAGTGCATAACTAATATTATATTAAAATGCTTTCGCATGATTTTCATTATTGCAGCGTTACGCGTATTACAGTGCATATAATGATGTGTGTTGACTAGATATTGACATTAGAAACTTGCATCGTGGAAAGTAAAAAAATAATTTCATGTACATATTGAAAAATTACAGGTTGTTTTTAACGATGTTGAAGCGTTGGTTCTTCCTAATTGCATTCGATAAGCTTTCATTGATGCATTGCGTTATGGACATGTGTAAAGCGCAATTTTCCACAGTTTCTCAAAATGTTAACCTATTTGTATTTTACATCAATACGACAATATACTATATCGAACTATGAATGCGATCGTCGACTGACCGTGACCATTTTAATGAAATTAAACGCAATTGAAAGATTTCCTATGCTGTATATTGCAACATAGAGAAGATTATGAACTGGTTTGACGATGACTACAATATTGCCGACAAAAAATTATGTGGTCTATGATTGTAGTCAAACACAAACAGTGCATGTGTCTAATAAAATACTCATAGTGTTTAGTGTGCGACCTTGGCAGAGAGAACCTTGGTATTTTGACTGTGTAAGAGCCGAGACATGACGATGTACAATATTTATATACCCTGTGTATAATAATTGGCAGATCTAATCGAATTAATGGAATAAATTATCGAGAGGAAATCGATACTGTGCGCTTGTGCAATATATGAGACTTTTGATCATTAGCCAGTCCCATAAAAATATCTAAATAAATACATACAAATATTTACATCTTAACAGTTCATCGGAAGTCAGTTCTAAATGTGACTAAACTTGATGCAAACTCATTATTTAACCTTTTTTTTAATGAAACATTATGAAATGGTAAGAAATAATAAAATATTTGATTAACGTGATTTTAAAACAATTTTTATTATATATTGCGATTATATAGCACTTGCACTTTTTTTACATGATATTAATTCGGATTTAATAATTATTCGTAACATGAATCATCTTTGGTGAATTCGCGCCGAATCAAAGGATACAGGTTTTCTCTTAGCAATTAATTTATGAAATTATTTTTTTCCATAGTGCAAAACGTTGATAAATTGCTTCAAGACTAAATTTATAATTCGGGGGTTACTCGAGGTTATTGTCAGCAAGGCGTTATATTTTCGAGCTCATTTTATATGAATAAAAATCGAAGAAGTTTGACAGGCACTGACGCACGCACTTTGCAGTCTCGTTTACTCAAAAGGAAACAAGTTTGTTAACGGACTGCGGTCGAGGGTCATTCCCGACTGCATTTCTAGGGTTGCACGATGCAATCTCGTATTGATTTTGTTTTCGTGATTTCACAACACGAACAAATCAAAATCAGTGTTATAAATGCCTACCCCGCGCCTAATAACCAATTTATTGAAATATATTTATTTGTACAGCAAGATCATAATGACGGTTTCCCGATTCCATAGTCGTATTCGATCGAAGACGAGTGTGCTTTCCCACCGGTACCAGTTTTCAGTCAAAGTTCAACATTCAGTCCAAAAGCAGAGATCGTATCCGTCCTTTTATGGCGACTGGATTTTTGACGCTGTTAATTTTCATTGCCATATTTACAACCATTGTTTGAAAAATTGACACGATTTATGCGGCGATCGTTTTATTGCTTGTGTGCGAAAATATTTCGATTTACATACAAAGAAAACGTAAACATGTCCGATAACGTTTCAGTGACGCCCAAAAAATGATGACTATGCATAATTTACGCGAGCTAATATTAAATTACGACTAATTTCGCACAATTAATGACTCGAGGAATATAAAATTTAATGCAAGACATATTCGTATATTTTTTGCTTATTTCCATAGGCCATATCAAGAAAGGATAAACATTTAATGAGCCATTGGCTTTCTCTGTAATAGTATGGTATGATTTTTTTTAAATTTTGTTTTGTCGTGCCAGAGTTTTTAACGATTTCTCAGGTAGGTTTGATGAAATTGATGCTGTTCGAGATGGAGATGACACAATATTGGTCCATCTGGCGCCTGCGAGCCATATCATGACCTCCAGCAGTGATTCGCTCTCAAGTGTGGGAAAAAGTAACACGGTCGGTCAAACGGCTCTCGCGTGGGTCTCCGTGTTCCCGCTTGGGAACCGCTGATCTCGATTTAATTTCGAAGGAATGCGCGGCAAAAAATGTTTGTCATCGAAACCAAAGATGCAGCCAGAGGCGGCTATTCATCACGAATTTTTGTTTTGGCAGAGCTGGTCTTGTAGCCGTCTCCTGCGGAGAGATGCCATTGTGGCGTGTTTTCCTTGTACAGCGCTCTGCCATATATGACCAGACGGCTAACGGTCCAGCCTAGGCATTCTGTGGCCAAAATCCATATGTACATGTAGTCTTTGTCTTCAGAATTTTGTTGTTGACCCTTTGCGATGGAACGTGTGCTAATAAAAATTTGCGTGTACCAATCAAATCGAAATTTAGCGAACAGCATGAGGTAGCTGCAGGGCGCCTCTGGTCCATTGTGTCTGATGCCATTATGGGTTTTTATACCCGCATGAAAAGATACAAATAATTTATATGCTCTGCGAATTTTGCGTGTAATACATGATATTGGACGATGGATTGATTTTTAATAAGCGCACGAAAACAGGATGCTCCTCTCGGATATGCTCCAGCAGTAATTCGTAACAGCTTTTGAAAATAACGATTTTATTCAATCGAAAATCTTAATTAAGAGCAATACGCATTTCACGAAAGTTAATACACCATAGAATCATTCAATATCAATCAATTGTACATAGAGAATTGCAAATTTTATCACGTTTGTATTGCTATTTGTATAATGCGCTCGAGATATAATAAATAAACCGAATTCACGTAACATAACTGGCATCTAACTACGTGATACTGCGTCAACTGTATTGTCACAGTGTATGTTACACTTCTTTTAACTGTACAATATGTTGATTGCGATCGTATTATTCAAATCCGGATATTTATATGAGTACCCAGAGGCATGTCGCATAATAATTTAATAATAATCGTCGATCTATTTGTATATATTAATAATAAATGCGAAAATAAAAACGCTTGACAACATCTGAATTGCATGGGAAGTAAAACACTCGATGCACAATTGTCTGGTCGCACGGTTCAAATGATAAAAACAGTTTACTTTTCGTGTATTAAAATGGTCTACATTCGAATGTCACTTGTTAGTATTGTTGTGCTTTCTTCTCTTTACAATAATGTGATGGTTAACGGTCAATTTTTATGACAGATGATATGGTGGTGATTATCCAGGTTTAAAGGTCGTTCTGCTAACTGCGCCCGATTTCAAAAATAACCGCAGAACGCGATCCCGAAAAGGTCACGAGCCGATGATTCGAACAATCTTAATTATCGGACGATCGTGATTCGAAAAGTCTTCAAAAATATTCAACATGTTTACGAAACCGAATCGAAACGTGATGATAACGTGTACGCAGTCCATCCGATCTCACTCCTCATCACCGATCATCGCTAATGGCAATACATAGTTTGAGGTGCATACTCGAGCGCGGGTCGATACCAATCATTATGAGATTTCAATTAGAGATTGACGGATCGGTTTCGATTATGATAGAGAATTTTAAATAATTAGTTAGTTATTTTTTATCTCCACAATTTTTTTCACTTTTTTATATAGCTCATAAATATTAAGTGATAAATTTCATGAGGTCCCTCGATGTCGCTCTATCCAACTTTCGCCAGTTTTGTAACCTCTTAAATTACCCTTATCTATTTTTGATGGAAACGGTTAATACGAAAGCTTTATTACATAAATAAAAATATTTTTTTCGTGCTGATTAAAAAAATGCATATAATACAGTCAGTGACAATGAAGATATAAAAATAATATTTCTTTCTCCGAATACAACCTCTATTATTCAGTCAATGGAGAAAGGCGTAATACATATATTTTAAAAAAATATTACCTACGAAATATATTTCGGCAAACAGTTCAAACAAATTGTTAACCCAATTTTGGAAAGAGTACAACATTTATAATGCTGTTTAAAATATTGGTGATGCCTGGGGGGTAGTTGCAATACTACCATAAATAACGTAAGGAATAAGCTCATCCCCCGATTGGTTGAGATGAGTAGTACAACAACTGAAGAAGTTGGCGTAGTTATTCAAGATCTTGGTAAAATGACCAAAGAACTAAATTTAAATCCAGAGGAAAAAGATGTTATTAATTCAGCGGAAATGAGCCACGATTTATTGATGGAAGTTGAAGACAGGCGAAATGAAGATATTTTTTCAGAAGAAGAGGAATTATTTTAACAACCCAAGCAATTTGAAACTGTAAAGATGGATGAATATTTAAATATGATCAGAGACGGATTAGTCGGTATTGAACCTCAAGACCCTGATCCCGAACGATCTGCGAAAGTTACAAAAGCAGTGAATGATACTAGATGCTAGACTTTAATTTATGAAGAAAAGAAAAGGACTAAAAGACATGGAACACTGATCCGATACCATATAGATATATTTTACTTTCATCTATCCTTTGAAACTAAAACATATTTTTTTTCAAAAATGCTAAATATTGTGCTTTCCTCCACTTACGGAAAACCTTCGGAACTAATTAATCGCGTCAATAGAGGATTTACTATAATTTCGTATTTTATTTAGTGCAGCAGAGTAAACTGCTCCAGTCAAGGCGCAAATCGCGTAGACACTCGATAAAATGGAGATGGATAAACCTGTTGTGTAAATCCATGTTTTGTGACATTCAACTCTATACGACCTGTCTATGTGAACAACAGCGTCTACCGTATGTTGAGTTTGCTGAATCACTAATTGGGCAAACTAGTTACAGCGCCCGATGCGAAGATTTAAATATTATTTTTTAATAAACAAAATATTTTATCTCAAATTTTTAACATAATAAATTAGTGCAGTGATTGAATGCCGGTTTGAACTAGTTTCTTTATCGTCAAATCTAACTTTAATTTACGTTTTCATTCATTAGCATCATGAGAAAAATGCGAATCTACGCGAGTCCGCATCGTGTGGAATTAATTATCGAATTCCCGCTAAATAGCGTAAATATTTTCGGTTAATTGCTTGTTCTAAAAAATAACAATACAACAGTAAAAGTCAAGATTGTGTAGATTCCGCGTGTCGAATAACCATTTATATTTAGACCGGTGTCACATAAAAATGTTTCTGTGATGTATTGTATTTGTTGTATTGAACTGTTCGTTAGAGAGCAATGAGCGCACGTTTAATTGATCAATTAGTTGTTGTTTAGCTTTAGGTTTTTTAACCCTTTTGATTGACGTGTATGTAAGTAAGATGCGTGTTGCAATACACTTTGCGTGCCATGTAGAATCTATGGATTTTGAATACCGTTATTTCCGTTTTTACTTTCAAACATCATCATCATTACGATATTTTGCTTATATTGATATATTATGCGGGATAATTTAAAATATTATCCGAAAAACAATAAACAACGTCATATCAAAAAACGAGATCGTACAATAATAAAAAAAATATGCGTCAATTATATATTTTTATTTCCACTACTGCCTTTGAAATTGGGGAAAATATGAAAATTTAAGATGATTGGTAGAATTATATTGTTAATCGTGGACAATCGCGGCCATATGAATAGAGGGATTACAAAAAAAATCTCGATGGGATTAATTAACTGTGAGATTGTTATTAAAAAAAAATAGTTATAAACAGTGACTTGACGTAAATGTCCCGTTTTTACTTTCATCAAATATGGACACCAATTACAACGTCTTTTTCCCGCTACACAATTCTACGAAGTGTGGAGTGATTGATTGACTTACATTGCAGACATGTGGTGTCGTTGTACCTGGCGTAGTAGGGGAGGCAAGAGCACTTGCCCTGGTGGCAGCGTCCCCCTGTCACCCCAGGGCAGGTTCCTGAGCAGGATGCCCCAATTTGATCCCCGTCTCCATTCTCCTGCAACACACAAAACAGTTCTGAACATTGTTGAATGTTATCAGTGGACGAACAGACGCAGAAAATCCAAGCTTTGGGAATCGGGCGCAATATACGACATTTGCATTTCCCTCCGAATAAGCAGAAAGCTTATTCGAAGCCGCCATTGCGCAGGATAACGGAATAAAAGATAAATTTTCAATTTTGCACGTTCCTTGCCAAAAGCTCTCAGCTGCATATTGTTGATATAAATTATATAATATTCAAATTAGGGCTCCCTTTGTGAATTTTTTCCTTTGTGCCTCGTCAAATTACACATTCCATAGAAAATTCCGTTTTAATATTTATACACACATTTTAATAATATATAATTTTTAAAAATAAACTAAAACATTCCTTTCCCATGAAAAGTGTTAAATTAGAAACAATTTCATCTTATTTCATTCATGTAATAGAAATCAATAACTGCTTTGTCATACGGTCAAAGGCAATAACAAATCCATTTCGTGCGATTATTTATTGACACTTCAAGAGCTTGTCTACCTTCAGAAGCTTCATGAACTCTGTCGGCAAACTTGACCACATTTGCAAGCGGGTCTTTTACTATCAATTTTAATGGTGAGCTGGATTAAGTAACGTAACCAGTTCCGTGTGAGATGCTGATAGTAATAACCGCATTCACTCCCATGACAAATAGCGAAACGTGAGCTTTGCCATAATCGTTACATAATTAATTATCAACCTAACAAAAATTCATATATTAACATTACACATGTATTTTGGAAAATATTCACTTATATTAGTGCATTTAATATAAGCAACGTAACATTTTAAGTAATATTCTAAAGTAGAGGCAAAACAAAAAAATGCTTTTTCCGTAAATGGAATAATAATTGATAAACATATTCATAAATATTTATTTGAATGAATCTGATTAATAAATCATAGAACAGGATACATTATATGATGTAGTTAGTTAAAATCAGGGATAAACAGATTTGTTAGTAGCGCGGATCGCATAAAACCAATGTGACTTAAATGGGGGTCGCCCAAAAATTTACATAAAGGGTTGACAACATGAACATAAAGCATTTATTTCAATTGCTTTAACAATATAAATAGCTAATAGTCAAATACACGATAGATAAAACAGCGTCAAGATTTACGCGTTTGTCGATTCAAAGATTTAAAGAACCTTTATGTATTCTCTAAAACATGTATGAGTATTTCTCACAGAACGGTTAATAATATAAATCTAGAAAATAATCAGCAAAGCGTTAATTTATTTTATAGTTCTTCAAAAACTAGCGATTTAGTCTAAGAAAATTAAGCATTTTTATTGAGAAGAGAATAATTTGAAAATATTTTTTGAATTAACTATTACAGCCGGTCCTCCACTTACACGATTTCGGACTTACCAGATGTGTTGATGGACAGAACGAAACATCGTTAACCCAATTTTGGAAAGAGTACAAAATTTATAAAGCTGATCAAAATATTGGTGATGCCTGGAGTGTAGTAGCAATATCTACTATGGTTGGGAAGAGTAGTACACCAGCTGAAGAAGTTGAAATGACTAAAGAACTAAATTTAAATCTAGAGGAAGAGGATTTTGTTAGTTTGATTAACAGTCATTTCGCGGAAATGAGCAACCATAAATGGTAATTGAACAACACAAACAATTTGAAACTACAAAGATGGATGAATATTTAAATATGATCATGGACGGATTAGCCGGTCTCGAACCTCAAGACTCTGATCCTGAACGATCTGCGTAAGTTACAAAAGTAGTAAATAATAATATTGCATGCTACACTTTAATTTGTAAAGAAAAGAAAAGGACTATAAGACAATTAACACTGGACCTATATTTCAAGTAGTTCGTCCAAAAATATATGTATGTAGATTCTGTTATGTGCAATTAATAACATTTTCTTGAAATATATATATTAGTAGATCTATTTTACTTTTACTTATCCTTTGAACTTGGAACCAATTAATCGCGTAATTCGAGGACATACTGTAATTGACTTGACATGAAAGTAGCCCCTGACCCAATCCAGCAGCCCTGAGTTTCCTCTATCCACCTCCCAAGTTCCAGCAGTGACTCTTCCAAAATAACCCTGTGCTTTGGGTTGGGATGATTGCCCTCCCAATTATTTAGGCTCTTCTAATACAGGTTAGGTCACCAGCAATGAATGAGCCCGAAGCTGAATTAAATCCTGTAAAATTTCTTAGGTCCTTGTTCCAATCGTGCAAACATTTTTTAATTATTTTATTTTTTCATTGATAAAATTTTATACTCAAACAGGTATATTTTGTGGATTGCAATAAAGAAGATACAAAACTTAGAAATATCAAACAAGTGTTTGATAATATCGACAAGAAAAGGACCCGCAGCAGAAAAATGTTAATGCCTAGCTAAAAGCTGTTAAACTTGACTAAGTAAAAGGCTCAAGCAGCTAGAAAAAACATGATTTGATGAAAATGTCAGTTGAGAAAAAAAAAATCTAAGAAAAGAATCCAGCCAAAGTCTGCAAATCTTTTCGCCCGCGGTTTGCGCATCACTGGTTTAAATAAGGCTCATTATCATAGTCGTATTTATTTTTTGCTAATATTATACTAATAATAAATCCTTATACGATCCTTCGGTTGTAATACTTTTTTCATTAGGCAATTTCAGAAGTCACATTCCATTACGCTACAGTACAAAAGATTTATTTTTCAATCAAGAGCACTCTTATTAGATTAACAAGCAAAAAAAATGAAGCAACAAATTAAACTGAGTGATTGGCAATGCAAGTGGTGTTTAGTATCAAATTCGTCAAGCCAATTATTTATATTAAAAACGAAATAATCTAGATTTTTTTATTGAAATATTCAACAGAAAAAAATATGCATATCCTTGCGTGGTGATGTATTTTTAACCTTTTCAACATGGACAGTATGATGGAAGAATTTTCCATGAATTTTGACGCTGGACAATAGATGCGTGCAGACAACTGTTTGACAACAAGGAAGCAGCATGAATATGAATCACTATATACATAACAGAGTTTGATGATTTTGCAGTGGGTTCAGGAGCTTGACCCCCGGCTAAACCATTACATTTTTTATAGACATCTATCATTAGTGTGTATTATCCACTTTTCATCACAAGAGATTAAATGCTTTGGGAACGGACGTAGGAGTTTACGCAATATGAACAAATGGGTACTTGTATATCGCATTTTTGACGACAATTTTATTTTTTAAAACCATAATTATTAAACAGATATAATCAGAAGCAACATATTTAATTTCGTAGTAAAATATTTTATTAATCGTAACTTTATAAAGGAAAATAATCATAAATGAATTTATTGTAAAAAATATATATGTATAACATCTCATGCTATTTTTTGTATTAATTTAAGCCGTGATTTTTCTCACTTTATTAAATCAGACTAATTTGATTAAAATAGCGAGGAAGTTGATGCGATATCAGATTATATGAATCTTGAAATGTTTAATAATACACGTCGGATTATCAGGTTTTTATTCATAAATATTCATGCATGTATAAGAATGTTGGAATTTACAGCGCTTACCATAGGGTTGTTAAAGTAATAAAATTCGCTGTATAAATACACTATTTTTGTAATATCAATTAAGCAGCGCTTTTAATTGGCTATAATTTTAGATAATGATAATTGAATAATTAATAAAACTAATTGCGAATTTAATTCCCAAGAAAGTATTTCTAATTTCAAAATTAACACACGCGAAAATTTCATTACAAGCCAGTTACAATTAAATAAGCGATTCTTCACTAAAATTGATGAATTGACTATTTTATTTCTGCATTGTTTCATATAATTATTATAAATGAACGGACTTAACAAAAACCGTAACACTAATATACCTAATAGACACATTAACACGGTCAAAGAATCAATAGTCATGACGGGCGATAAATTTTACATCGAGATGTAGATTCGTATATCTCACCTCGATGAAGAAATTATTGATCAGTGAAAGTGTTTATATCTTCTTTTGACACACAATTATTTAGAATCATTTTCCACTTTTTACGTCGTATTGTAATTTTTCACAATATTCACATAATGCGAAAAAACCATGACAGCCTAACTTTTGAAAATGCAAATTGAAATAGAGAAATTTATCAATGAACACTTTGTAATTGGCACCACACCAACGTTCAATTCATCTGAGATTAATCGTTATATTATTATTAGAGATCTAGGGTCATATTTAAGATTTCACTATTGCAATCAAGTTTAAATTATAAATTTCTTAATATTATTTTGATTTTAAATCGTGTTGTTTATAAAACTACAACTAAAATTAATATTTAATGAATAGGAAATATTTATATATAAGAAAATCGGTTCAAATATGGTTAAAACTATTTTTTAAACGTGCATTAGTGAAACGTTATGTATTATTAAAATGCATTTTTATAAAAAAAATAACTAGGTCATATGGGTCAAAGCATTTTTCACATATAAAGACAAGAAAAATCTCATCCAATTAAATTTGCAACCACATTTTACGGGATATGAAACCGCGAAGAGAGTATTACGACGGGAACATCGTCGAATGTGTACATACGTATGCAACATCTAGGTTCGTTTGACCACAATGTCGGCTTTGCGAATGCCGAATGCGTTTTAAGCGAAAACACATAATTGCATCGAATACAATTTTCGAAGTAAAATGAGATAATAGGCATGATCCGCGGGACGTATAGGCGACGACGTATATCCGGACCGCCTCTGTACCGTTGTCGGCGCGACGATAATTGCGTCTGCAACGCCACCAGACCACAATCGCATTGTCGGTCGGCGATTAAAAGATTGAGATACAAAAATCGTAAGATGTCTGGAAGCGGTAAGTGCGACTTTGCGATAATTGAGACACAAATCATTGCAAACGGGATCTGCCAAAGTTTGATCGACCGCAAATTAATCAACGTGACAGAGTATCGGAAAAAATCATCGCAAATAGAGACCGGAAGAAATTAAATCAAATAATAAGAAAACGTTTAAAATCGTTTGAGTATTTTAACTTGGTCATAAAAAAGCACACAATTCATTCAAAATAAACTATGAAAAATAATTTATTGAAACCCGCTGGAAGCTTTTGAAATGTGTGCTACCGAAGATGCAATGTGATGCTTCCTCACGAGAGCTTCGTGAAAACCGTACAATCGAGTACTATATGCACATCATTCGTGGGCTAAAGTATCGCCCTCTGCAGAATAGTGGAATGTAAACTATGGCTGTAAAGAAAGAAGCTGTCCTGGCTCAACAACATTCGCAACTGAACCGCGTTGGGAGCTCCAGAATTGCTTCAGTTTGCCAAAAATAGGCAAATTTATGAAAAAAGACCAGTAGAATGCCTACATCCGGAAACGGATAGGATACACGAAGAAGCAGATAAGCGGGCACTAAACAAAAACATCGAAGTAAAATAAGAATTTAATTAAAAAGTAATAGTTTAATCATTTTGAAAAGCAAAGACAAAAGATTTTTACACGATAGCTGCTGTAGTTTTAATTGGAAGGTTATTTTTTTTAACCTAGCCGTGCCGATGGAGTTTATTTAGGACCTCCAAGTTTTAATTTTTTCTCGAATATCTCTTTTAATATAAAGCAAAGCAATATAAATCCTACATATCATAAACTTTTTTGGTTTGTCTAAAAAATTTCTAAAGAATAAATATTATAAATAATCATTGTCCTTTATTGTCTGCAATTGCGAAAAAAAATAAAAACAGCAATATTCGCTTCTGTTGTCACGAGCGACAGGACATCGCCGTCATATTGATTAATTAAAAATATCCAAAATATCAACCAAATTATGAAGCAAATCATGAATAACTAATTTTATTCTTATCCATTTTTTTTAAATGCTTGGGGTTTATTTTCCATTATAAAAGAACCCGTTCAGACGATGTGGTAATGCAGGTAACTTGTATAAAAATATAACAGAAAACACAAGAAATAATGTAAATATATTGAACAAGAATTGTCTCCTGTGAATATCGCTATTTTTGTTAGGATAAGTAATCGAGATTAATTTATTTAAAATGATAAAACAACTTGTAATACTTTTGAATTGTAAAACACCAATAAAGGATAGAACTATCAAAATTGGCTTAAAAATAATCAAATCAGGCTTCGAAATTATATCTCGTCTATTATATTAAACTTTGATGTGACCCTCTCCGATTTCTACCTAATAACAATATTTATTATGATAATATTACACTGATATGGGTTTATATTTTTTTAGACCTACATTCGCGTAGAATAGCCCAAGCAATAACTGATAATACGATAAAGTTTTCCATTTGGAAAGTATACCAGTAACAATTACTAGACCTCGGTAAGAAAGCGCATCTAACAAGCTGTAAAATATGAAAAAATCGATTAAGATTTCTTAAAAATCGTTTAGCAGTCGGAGAAAATCCACTGGTTTGAAACAATTTTTTTATGATACTTTACATTGTTCTCGAACAGTGTGAAATGAATTGCGGTATGTGTGGATAATAACAAAAAAAAAGAAATAAGATTGCAATAATGAAGACGTTACGTCTGATGTTTCACTTTTAACCACTTTCATACGCAGACGCCGGTAGCGTATAATGGCGAATGCATAGTGTGAAATTGTTAATGAGGAAAAGCGTTTTTGTAAACAAACCACGGGGAGCCTCGTCTTGAAGGCCGATACCTCACAGCTATTTATATTGTTGTATCATTCCACGATTTGTGATATAAATCGAGACGAAATGCGTTTCGAGTGTCGGCATGTACGGTACTGATAATTTTCATCGTATTACTGAAGCCTCAAACTGCGCCATTATTCAAAATTATTTCCTATTAAATTATATATTCAAATTTTTATTTAAAGAGTATTTTATTTACTAAGCTCTCAAGTAACATTTACATCTATTAAAAATAATATAGCATACTTGATAAAATGATAAAATAAACAACGAAGATTCAAATTATGTATGTACATGGATAAGTGCCGTCGAAGGTGTAGCATTTTTTTAATGAAGCTTTATGCGCTATTACGAGCGCCGGCAAATTAAATGAAATGCGTGCAGAAATAGTGATTTAATGGTATGCGAGTTTTCTCAGAAGCGATAAGGGATGATTATCGCGAAACCTTTGCTCTCGCTGCTCAGTGGGAAAATGCTTCAGCCACCACGCGAACCACGTAATTGGTTTCGTTCCCCGGAGCGAGTAATGCCGGGTACCCGTTGGAATCGGCTCGCATTAGAGTTATAATAAAGCACAATGGCTCTAATTACACATAACGATGTCTTGCAAGGCACATAACCCGGCCCACAAATTAGCCGCGTACCATTGTGCAAGTCCGAACGAGTGACGCGGGCCGGAAAAAAGATGAGCTTTTAATCGAAAATTACGTGCCATATCCGATTAGTTTGGACGAATTTCGTAATCGCATCCCAACCTTCGATCCATCTGACCCACATGTGGCCAGATAACGGCTGTTTCAATTGCAATCCATTATGAGAACGTATTTTTTTTGTGAACACTTTAAATCCGAGTGTGGTGCGATCGGAAACTGTTCCGTTTTAATAAAGAGGCGTTGAAAATTAGCAGACATAGGATTTTCTGCAAAAAAAATATTATCTAATTCAGCGGCTTTACGCTTTATATTCGCGAATATAGGACGATTATCATGGCGACGCTTACAATAATCAATTAATATGAGAATAAATAAAATTGAAAAAATACCCACACACATGGCTAAAAGTGTGGGAGTGGATTGGGCTCTGACCATTTTACTTTTCGTTTAAAAATTTTGTCTGTGTTTCTCATAACTTATAAATATTGATAAATTTAACATATTTAATTTTTTTTTATTAAATCATAATAAGAAACGAAAAGGAAAAACAAGTATTAATATATATAAAATGAATGTAAAGACAAAGTGTTATATATAAGTAAAAGCACAAGAAAAGCAGTGAAAATATAAAGATTACAGAAAGCTATTTTAACAGGTAACATTAATGAACCAGACACAGAAGCAAAGAAACCGTTAGCAGCTTTTATATTTAACAGATAGAAAAGAAAAAAAGAGAAGCAAGTTAAAAGCTCCTAAATAGTTGATGATTTTTTAACTGTTTGATGCTAAGTTGAAGATGATTGTTTTAAAATGGAAAACAAGGGGTCTTAGTTGAATTATTATATTTTATCTACTTCTCTTTTTTAGTGGGTAGTTTTAGGTAGGCGAATTCTATGGAAGAACTGGAAGTATTTATCGTCATAGTTAGCGAGAGAGAAAATAGAGGGGTTTATATTTGTAAAATTATGAAGATTATCTCATGTATGTCAAACATCCTTCTTATATTTTTCATATTCAGGAATATATAGTAGTCTCATGAGACCATATCTGACGAATATGGAGGCTTAGTTACCATAGTCATAATGGTGTTGTTTCGGCCAAAAATTCTTTTCATATTTTAATTTTTTTCCAAAAGAAAAATATCGACGAGCACATGTGAAATTTTTCTCACAGCCAGCAATAAAGAAAATATCCAATATGACCACTAATGTCAAGATATATATGATAATAGGAATTATACAGTTGTTTTGATATGCCGAAGCAATCAAAACAGTATTGATTTTGACCAAAAATTCTTGTTTACAAACACACCAATAAAAAAGTGATAATTGGACAGTCTGCGAAATTCAAAATTTTCCATATTTTTTTAATCAAACGCCATAAATTCTAATTAAAGGATCGTGCATTCCGTCACGAACCAGGAAGACACATTTTCTCATCCTGCTCGTTTTCTAGACTTGGCATCAATGCCACAAACCAGAAACTGGCTATCTATAACAACATTTTTCAATAACAATCAACGCAAAGCGGTGCCTATTGATGGCAAACAAAAACAAGCACGCATCGCTCAATCAATGAAATTCGCAATTACATCATCGATATGCAATCTCGCGTTATGTTATCATTTAACTCTGATCTGTGTGTGGGTATGCATTCCGGGGCCCAATCGCTAAACGATTTGTGCTATCGATTAACACCTATATGGCGAATTAACGATTCCGTTGTATGAAGACGTTAACGGGTGTCGCTGTAGTACCTGGTCGGTGGTCAGTTATATTGGCGAAATGAACCAGATCTTGGTCGTACTGCTATGGTAATTATGCGTACTGAGGAATGCGCCGAAGGTTGTGGAGTAGCATCAGCCGTCAAACAGTAGTAAACCAGTAGCCGGTAGCCCACGGGCGGTGCGAGGAGATCTCGTAGCGGACCGTTAAATTCACCCGATGGGAATGAATTAATCCGCGAATGAAGGAAACCGAGGGCCGTTCATTTAAATATGAATGGAAGCTGTGTGGTCTATTGAGATGTGGACAAGTGGATCAGAATATCGGTTAGAGTGGTTTCGACAAAGCCGCGGGACAACAGCTTTGTACGGGGGGCGATCGACCCAATCACATTCTGCCGTGCCGTTGACTTCCGATCTCCGTGCAGAACTAATTAGCTGCGATATAAAACGTACAAAGATTATGGTAAACTTAATTAGCTGTTCTACGTTTATTGATAACAATAAAATAATTCAGATGTTTTATGGGAGCGAGCTTTAATTTTCGCCTTGTCGGCAATTATGGTTTCTCTCGTTGTACACAATAAACTGCATTTTTGTACAGGTGAAATTCCGTAAACGAGTTTCCAATCCAATCAAATTATTTTTCAATTTCAATCATAGAATATTCGAGAGTTATTTCGAGCTTTTTGACAAATGAATTGCAATACGATCAATACTGTCAAATCATTTTTCTAATTGATCATATGCAAATATAAAACTAAGATATTAAGTAAAGTGAAAATAAGTTTGTTATCGGCTATTGTTAAGTTAACACTTCGCTATCGGTATCGTTTTGAAGCTTGCTAGTAATCTTTTTGTTTTGATATTATTCTGGCTCATAGTAAAAAAAAGCAATGGTAAGAGATCGAAGAGATACTTTTGCGGTATTTTATACACTTTTTATTTGATAAAGAATTGAAATAAAATGAATCTATCCAGACCATCTGCGATATTTATAAAGACATGATTTTTCAACAGCACTATAGATGGTTTTAATAATTATAAAAATATGAAAGTGGACGAGAGGACAAACCAAAATCAGTGAGACTCTTGACATTGACGATCACTCATTAGTGTCCGATCCGCGTAAAACAATCAAAGATTTCAAGTAACAAATCTTCGATTGTCCATGGTCAATAGTGAAGGAAAATTTGAAAATGGTACAAAAAAAATTTTGGGATCTTAAACGGTTCATGACGGCGGCTCGAAAACAACCGCCTCGTCCGCAAATAAACTCCAAGCATTTCAAGTCAAGATATTGATGAATTCTTCATCAATATGTGGACTTTTTTTAAAAAAATAGAATATTCCAAAAATAAAAATAGTTCGCGACGCTCTTGCGGCACGTGTCAATCGTGCTCGCACTCGGCACATACCGGATGCGAGCGAGAATAAACATCACGCCCGTGGCAACAGAATCGAATATTTTTTTTATTTTTTTTCGCAATTGCGGTCAATAAATGTCAATGATTATTTATAATATTTATTCTTTAGACTTTTCTAGACAAATAGAAAAAGTTTGTGACATGTAAGATTTATATTAAAATAGTTATTCGAGAAAAAAATATCGTCTCCAATAGGTTTCTTATCGGCACGGCTGGGTTAAGATATTTGAACAACGAATAAACATCGTTTTATCTTTACTATCCAGATATGAAACCGATTCGTTTCTTAGAAGGATTGTTACTAAGAATAAGAAGTGGGTCCTCTTCACCAATTCAATGAGAAAAAAACAATTAATTTTATCAAATCAGGTGCGATTGTCTACCCCTGAGCCTTATCATTGATTGAAAAGAGGTTTCCTTTTTATATTAGATGGGATGTTTAGGGAATAATTAGCTATGAATTACTAAAACTTAGCCAGGATGTTATAGCAGGGAAATTTTAGGAAACAATCAAACGATAAAGGGAGGTCATCCAACACATTTATCTAATGTTGCACCTTCGAACCTTAGATGGAACATTCATAAAAAAAACAAGATTTGAATAAGTCCGAAATTACTTAGAGTCGTATTTTATTAATAAAAAAACGCCATTATTTTATGATATAGGTATTAAAAAACTGCCTATTCTGAGGAGGAAGGTGATCATAGTTAATAACGGAAATTATTTAACAGATAAATATTGTACAGTTTTATTTAAATAAACTTTTTGTCGCAATAAAAATATGATATTTCTTTCTGCTTTATCTAATAATAATGAAAATATAAAGTAAAACGAGCAATCGATCCTTCAAAAGTATACAAAATTCATCCGCACGTGTTCTGTTAATTAAAACGTTGAATTTTGGAAAAGTATATTTAGTTATGCGTTATATTATATAAAGCATTTGACGTCACTACGATTTTTTCATTGAATTTTTTGGACGGAATATTTTATAAAAATTCACAATGGAACCGCTGAATGGAGAAAATTTTTATCGCTCGTCCGAGAGATTCAAATTACTTAAAAATGATATTTATTGTCATGGGAATCCTTTCTATACTAAACGATCCTCAGACCCATTTAACACATTAACCGCCGCCATTGTGCGGCGGCAGGAGATTCGCATTATTCCGTCGCTGATTTCTGCCGCTTCGGTTCTATTGATTTCGCCACGTTAGTCGGCGTGGAATTAGCGAAATTTGACGTTGTCTCGTAAACATCGCTCATATGTAAATTGCTGTATTGTCTACAAGAAAACTTATTAACTTTTACAGTATTTTTAATGATGTAACTGTTGTTCAAAAAATTAAAAATGCATTAACCATTTTGCGTTTTCGTAACTAATATACAAATTTTTCGTACCGTTAACAAGTATTTGATTGAAAAATCGCTGGATGCCAAATATTATATTTATTGCCGGTAAATATGGGTTAATCGGGTAATCGTTTAATGGGTTAATTATCATAATGCAGTACCGCCATACGCATTAAACTCAAATACTTAAGATTTTATAATCTCTTCCCAGATAATTAATGGATTCGTATTCACGATCTCAACAAAATACTGTATTAAACAAAATTTATTACAACAATTAAAATTTATTTATAACACATGTCAAGTATTCATATAACGCGTTAACGCATACCGAAGCCAATAGGATATGTTTAATTTTACAATTAATTCGCGCATAAAAAAAGTATCAAACTTGAAATAAAAAACCTTATTAACAGATTGTTATAATGATAGAATCATTAAATTATTGGGCATCAAATAGTGATTTACGATCGGCATTTAAATAATCGAAAAAAATATTCGCGTGTAGGTTATTGCTAATTGAGCCATGAGCTTCCTGATTCGGAGCTTTAACGTTTATAATAAATCACTTTAATAATTAATTACGTTTGCTGGAAAATGTTTATATTGATTGTTTTCGCGTAATCGAATATTATGCGCCTATTATTCGTATCGAAAATATGTAAATATTTATTTTGCGTTACCATCGGACTGTACTGATACTTATTCTCTAAAATAGTATACAATTTTTCTGTATAATGACACCAATCTCACTCGATTTCAGGTCATTACCTATTTACGAGATTGTGCAACCGATGGATGTATTTTACACAACGACTATAGTGCATTCAGTACACGTGCAAGGGCGTTAACCGGGAAGGGGTTATTTTAACGACGACGAAATACATTTTTTTATCGCAATAGAGCATGCAAAACTCAGATTGATTAAGCTGTGACCGATATATGGGTCGATTCAATTCACTATGCAATTATATATAAGTGCACTAGGTGAGTTTGACCTATTATAGTGTACTATTTGTCATTTTAACATGAGGAGAATTTAAAATTTATAAAAGATTTCATCTTGAGACGCTTTTATAATTTATTGTTCAGGACGAAAAATTCCGAAACAAAAGAAAAGTTCTAAAGAAAGTGAGCATCGACTCGCAAGGATTTGAATATAGCTCAATTCCATCGAAAGCTCCGGGATCTCGATATTTTCCTACGCACTTAAGCACAGGACCGGAAGTTATTTGTCTCCGTGCATTTCCATTAGAGGCCCACCCCTGCACTCGAGCGTCCCCCTTTTCCTTTATTTGTAGAAATAATGTACGTCACCCCATCTCAATAACATTATCGATTGATTTGCTGTCCAATGGCAGGGCCAAGATTGGGAGTATCCGGATTAAACAATTATACGAAAGGCACCCCGCTCTTTTTCGCGGCCGGCGGGGGGTGAGATTGCGCCGCATGCAACTAGGCCGCAATCGGGTTTCGGGGTTTGGTTTTTGGTACTTACGCAGTTGGCGTAGACGAGGAGGGCTAGCAGGCAGAGCACCCCGAGGGGCGAGGGCATGGCGCGGGGCGCGGGGCGGGCGACGCGCGCTGCTGCTGCGAAGACGAGCGCCATCAGAGACACTTGGCCACTGACTGACTGAGGAGCTGAGGACGGACCACCGACCACCGACCGAGCTCCACGCACTCGCCAACCTCCGTTATCGCCGGCTGCAGACGCACCAGTTGACGATGACCGATGCACAATTGCACGAGACGAGAATTTCGCGCGAAAGTTTTGCCGAAATCGGCGCGAAAGCGTGCAAAAAAAATAGGGACGTCTCGGAGGACGTCAATACCGAATACGGATACTTTTTATGCGTATTTTATTACACTTTAATCGAGAACAATAACTCTTTAATTAAATACGTTCCATGAAAAAGCCGTGTAAATGAAAACCGGCCAAAAAAGGCATGGTTCTCATACAAAATTATGGGATACATTCCATATGCAATACAGTAATTCCTCGAGTTACGCGATAAATTGGTTCCGAAGGTTATCGCGTCCAGGAAATCACAAAATTTAGCATTTTTGGCAAAAAATATGTTTTAATTTCAAAGGATAGTTGACGAAATATCTTTTCTTCAATAAATTAAAGTGTAACATGCAATTCACTACTTTTGTAACTTTCGCGTTTTTAAAGTCGAGGACTGACTACATATAATATTTATTTATACAGAATATGTAATTATTTAAATATTTTAAAAGCAAAAAATTATAAATTATTTGATTCAGAATTATCACTGTTGTCTCGCAAAAAATTCTTTATAGTTGGTTCGAAATCGATATCATTATCAGTGAAAGAATTAAAAAAATCTAATTTCCTCGGAAAAGAATTCAACCTGGTTGTTTTTGTTAGATATTCATTTTTAGTGATATCTTTAAGAATTTCTCAATATTTAACATAGATATGTTTTATTTCTCGTCAAATTTTTGAAGCGTGTTTAACACTGTGGTCGATATTTCGCACATTTCTAGCTAAATCGATACTTCTTTAACCCTTTCCACTCTACGGAATCTCCGTTTTTTTCTCATTAATTTTATTTCACGAATACATAAAAAGATTTTCATTGTTAAAATGCACAAGAAACGAACTTGATCTGATATGCTATTCAATAGAAAACATTTTTTTTTAATAAATGTGGTTTAATTTTTTTCTAAAAAAATATTTGGGTCAATACGTATTCACCAGTAAATACATTTGGCTGTTTGATGGATCTGATTAGGTTTGCTTTCAATTTCGGGATTACAAAATATCTTAACAAGATGGTTTTCGGTTATTTCATCGTCGCTCAATATGATGGCTATTTAAATATTTCCTAAGAAATGTTTATATCAAAAATGTAAAAATCAGGGCTTTTTCCATAGATTAAATTATTGGGTGAATTTTTAAAAAATATTTGTTAAACTAACGAGGTTTTAAAAACCGCCTTAGTTCAAAAATCCCTATACAGTCGGCTTTCGACTTACGACGGGGTTCCGTTCCATCACATATAAGTCAAATTTCATTATAAAAATAAATAGAAATATAGTAAATTACCTGTTAACATTTATATTTTTCAACTTTATATAGATATTATACACAATACATTTATTATAATTTTTTCTGAAATATTTAAATTTATCCTGAGATTTTTTAGCAAATGGGGTTTGTTTCTATTTTTTATGAATTTCATAATAATAGCAAGGGATTCCATATTTTTAAATTATTGAATTTCATTACAGATCTGAACAAAAGCTGCACCCATGTCATTAGCGCCATATTTTTATTTATTTGATTACGATGGATGAATGGCATAACAAAGATTACAAAGCTCCATACATAATATAAAGATTTGATAAAGATTCGATAAAGAATCCAAAGGCTCTAAAGATGCAATGGGAAAGAGTTTCTTACATTAGTATTCCCCCTAGTGTCAAACCACGACACTGGTTAATATTAAATATTATTTCAATTGGATTGAAATTAATATTATTTATAAATATTATTTGACGAAGGATAGATGGGATTAAATGAATTAATTCGAAAGTGCCAAACTACTTACATAAATATTTTTTTTAATTAAAACATGTGGAGGTAATGGGTCTCTTCCTCTTACATACCCCCTGGCCAGTGTTATAAAGAATTCCATGAATTCATAGTTTTCGTTGAACACCCATTCGATTACCAACTTAACTTAGTCGCGGCTAACTTAATTATTAACATTATCGAAATATATGCATATTATCTACAAGCCATACCACTGATCACTTTTGGGAGTTCTTCGAGTTTATCTAGTTTATTTAACTGTTTTGATTTTTTTCTGTAACTCTTTCTACCTCAATCTCAATCAACTCTTGGTTTGTGAGTTCCTCGACATCATTTGTTATCCAAAAATGTAATTACATTTCCATTATCAACTACCAGATTAAGTTATTTAACAAACTGTATATCCACTATTTTCTTATCCCTTACAAAAGATTGTTAATATAACGTTTTAAGAGTTTGTTCCACATGCCATTCTTCCATTATAATACGTCGATACGTTCGATCATCTTCATTATATGATATTTTTTATTGCATGATATAATAGTTATACTGCATACTATACTGCATGATATATCATCTTATTTCTAGCAAATTTTGACGTATTCAGGGAATATTTGACAAAAAAATGTTATTCTTGTCTATATATTTGTTAAAGATTTCATATTAACAGAATATCAATATTAGGCTAAAAACGTATATTTATAAACATTAAAAAGACCATAAAAATTTACAAGTCAATCAATAAATACACATCTATTTGGTTTAAAATATGTAAATCAGGCAATAAAAATCTATCGACAATACTTAATTACGTATATAAAACCCTGGATGATTTAAATCTTTGATTATTCATTGAAAAATTCTCCCAAAAATGCTTATATATAATAGCAAATTGTCGGCATAATTGATAGTTTATTACAACTGTTGGATTATAGTGTTTTAAATATGGCCCTCATTGAAGTTTCATTAAAAGCGCATCGGCAAATCGAATAAATTGAGTTTTGAACACTGAAGGATAGGGAGTTAAGCTGTTAATTTTAAATATTTTTTTCTTATTCGAAAGACTTTGCTCCATCTGATTATTACATTTATTGATCCATAAAGCTCAGACTTAGAGTAAAACGTTTTAATATAGGTCGAAGTTAAATACCACGTACACGAATATTTTAATTCTAGAACAATAAGTTTATTTATAATATATGCTTTATAGGCTGGACATGAAATATCTATAAAAAATATTTTTTAAATAAACATTCATACTCACACGCATACTTGACATATTTAGATAGTGATTTTAGTTTAAGATTTATAATATTTTTTTTTTACTTACTATATTTTAATTTGAAATATATATCCCTCTCCATCATATTTATATTATCATATATAACTAGATGTGATGAATGTGACTAGTTAATATCTGAAAATTTTTAAATATTAATATAAAATTTCATATTGAATTAATGAGCTTCAATAAAATATGATCGAATAATATTATACATACGATATAAACGTAGACATATTATATGTATATTTCAGGGATTGAGACTAGTTCACGCCCTATTTCACTATTTTTTACAATTATTTATTAACACCGAAAAATGTTTGTCATTTTTTATCTAAATGCAAAAGACTGGTACAATTTTACATTTAATTATTCATTTGTTTAATTCAAATATTATATTTTATGGCAACACTGTTCAAATGCAAACAAATATAGCACTCAGTGTGTTCCATCGACTGGCATTCTTAATTTAAGCATAGGTAATTATTCGTACAAAGGAAAACAACGTGGAAATTTTTCCTCATCATTTGTAATTTAGTAACCAATGGGCCATATATTTTTTTTTGTAGAAAGTGAAATCTTCCCACCTCGCTTATTATTTCAATCATATACGCATGTCAATAATAGCATGATCAATTACACTTTTCGAAACTACAATATAATTTTCAATCATCGTTAAATTCGAATGAATCGATGAAAATCAGTGAGATTGTCTGAATTGAGAACGCCATATGTTTTCCATGGTTGGAGGTAAGGAGGAACATCATGCTGTGGAAAGTGGACGAGACATTTCAACTGACACTTTTTACTTTGTATCAATGGTGGAGAAACTCGCGGACGAACGGGGGATTATGAATTCTTATGCGCATGCGCAGTGTCATACCGCAACACGGCGTCCTTATGCAATCCAACTTATTATGAGTCGAACGGAGACGCATCTCGACTCATTTCATGCACCGAAGGTTTATTTTATAAATTCAGGTACGTTTGAAACCACAAATATTTTATTGCATTACATGCAATCATTTCTGCGAAACAAAGGGCAATATGCTTCGCAACATGATGATGGATGATATACATTCGAATATAATATATGTATTATACTAAATATAGAAATGTAAAACTTTAATATCTTTGCCGTTTAAATATACTGAAAAGCCCAATAATATGTTAATAAATATACATTTTTTTAAATATTATCTATCCGGAAATAGTTCGAAAATTATTCTTGAAGAAATATTTTTTATATATATCGTAATACATGTCGTGTGCGACAGTCCCTCCTATAGTGCTTCCTTATAGATAGCCGTTTGCTATAAAATGCCAAATTTTCAAAAAAAAAACTTAACCCCAATTTTCCTCTGGGTTTTTAGATTTCTATTGAGCGGGTTTTTGTGGCGTGGACCCTTTATCGGCGCTATAGGAGGGATGACTGTACAAGTAAACAGTTTGATTGTCACATTTTTGTTAAGAGTTTCCCTCTTGGCCTTTGCTGGCATTAAACGTGTATCTTCTACCAGTGTTAGCATCGGAATTTACCCTCTCAACTGTGTTAAGGCAAGTAGGAGGGGGTTTGCCTCGGTATTCGTTCACATCTTTTCTAGGCGTTATCTGTTTATAACAAAGTCGCAAGTGATTATTAACCTTGTCGCGCAATAGCAATCCTTTTATCATGGGAAAGACCTTCTCCAAGTGGGATCTCCTAGAAAGAAGGAATATGGAACAAAAGTATCAAGACTAGACCATTTATCGGTCAACAGTTTAGGATGTTCCTTCCGTTACAGACCTAGTATACATATGCACATATAGATACATACATGTACATATTTTTTCATGGGTAAATTATTTTAGTTTAAGAAATTAAAAAAGTTTTCTTGGGCTTTAAGTCACTCCATTTAGAGAACTCAAGAATATATCACTCCAAGAATTTATAACAAATTTATTTTGAGCCTTTTTTAGATCATTTCATATAACTTAAATCAGTTGATTGGTTTGAATTTTGTTTATAAGGGTTGCTGGCAATTGACTAATTGCAATGGTGTGAGAGATTTTAATTACAAGTATTTTTATTTCATTATCCTGGTGGCTCCTGCCAGTTCTACGGTGATAAATAGATATTCTGAGTTCCCGTGCGATTTAATGCTTAAATATAGAAAGTGGCCAAGAGAGTGCCTTTGTTAAGTGGTTAACTTTGACTTGTTTGAATTCTTATTTGGAACTTTGCTGTAGAAAAAGATTGGTTATGACTCGCGAGTCCTTGCAGAGCGTTTGTTTTGTTTTCGAGCGTTTTGAAGGCAATTGAAATATAATTTGTTATGATAAGTATAGTAAGTAAATTGTCTAGTAAAGCTCTATTCTTCTTGTATGCGTTTTAAATAAGACTTTATAATAATTAGTAATACATACATATGACGCTCTGTGGAAATGTCTAACATTTAACCGCTATTGTCACGCCGGGGTGACAAGTGCTTATTCACCGCACACGCAAGGTGTACGCGCTGGAAGCTTTATATAGAAGTAATTAAATAGGAATGTGTTCATTTGATATATGGAAAGATCTAAAACCCATAACTTTCGTAAATAAATATGAGACTATTTGCGTACGAGACGTAATTATGTATTTTTGTCTAGCGGTTAAATGGTTAAAATTAATTTCTTAAATACGACATCAAACCGATACTTATTTAAATACCTATTTTTAATCATTTTAAAAAAACTTAATATAATTCTATTGGAATTGCTGTTAGTTTATAACGTTTGCCGCAGACTGGTAGATATTAGGGCTTTTATTATATAACGATTAGTACTGATTAATTATATACTACTTTAATATTTTCCATATGGAGCCACGGTTTAAATTATCGACTCATCTAGCATATTTTAGAGATCGGCGAATTCACAATCAATTCTTGTACATATTGAGTATTTTTAGAATGGTTATGGTTAAAAAAAAACAAAAATGGTTTTTCAAAATATATTTATTGCAGTAAAATGAAAGCTTCCTTCCACATGACAAGAGCATGAACTTTAGACGCGGCAGATAAACCGTACTTTGACACAGACCATAAAAAACGACATGTATTTACTGTAAAATGACATTATATACATCCTATTAATATATTATATTTCTTATATATACTATAAAATCAATGATATTCCTATCGTTCGAATATTATAAATTAAAAATATTTCAGCATTAATATATCAAAGCACAAAAATACAGATTTTTCATGCTTTTTCATTTTAAATATTGAAAATTTGTTTTCAATTATATAACATCATGATAAATTATTATTATTATAATAAATTTTTAAAATAAAATTAAATAAAAGTTGACATCTAGCATCGGATTCCACAATGATATGTACATAGTTCTTGGATAAATTCACAGATGCCAGTATCATTTTTAATAAATCAAATTTCAACACACATTTTTCATAATTATTGTAAATTTTATCATTATTTCCAAAGGTTAAAGAACTATGTAAAATATACATGGCAACAAGACTTGATAATAGAATAGTATTTAATCGTGTATTGGTATTGCTAAATTTCGGGTGATAAGCTAGGTCAATTTATGACATTGGCAGTGAAAAGAACATTAAATATATAAAAAAAAAATACTATTCGAAGATAATAACATATATTTTAATATTAATTGTATCAATTAATATTCCATTCATAGTGACTTGTTATTTATCAAAATTTATATAATATGTTATCTTATCGCTAGAATAGAAATCGCGAAGATTAATCTCAAAGACTTTGCTACATGACTTAGTAATATATATGTATGTCTGCACATCTAAATGGATTAATTAGATACAATTGTACTTAATCGAAAGCAAAATTACCATTACATCATTATGTACATATATTGAAGACATGAATATTACATTTTTATAAATTCATACACAAAATGGCGAATGATAAATAAAATTCATTGGTGTTCTAGTAAAAACCGACTGTAACCTTCAGATAAATCATTCATTGTAACATGATAATACTGTCATAAAATACGTGTTTTAAATAGCGAAAATTTTAAATGCTTAAAATGAATTTATCATTGTTTGATCTATTTATTTTAGACTAAGATTTAAAATTATTTTTGTATTCATTTAAATAAAATCATGCTATAATTTTACACATAAAAATCCATTAAATCCTTTGAAGTAGTCAGCATTTTTGGGGGCAATGTTATAATTTTATCAATGAGTAATTGATAGACATAGATTATAGATTATTGATAGAGATACATATTAGATAATAGATTCCCTTGAGATAACATATTTAAATATTATTTGGTGTATTATGACAAGAAAATTTGAAACAATATGCATAATTTTATCAAGCAATAAAAATATTTTTACATAAAATGAAATAGAAAAATAGAGATTTAGTTAAATAACATTGAATTATGCAATGCATTGAGGAATGTGGTAACCGGAGGTAATCGAAAGAGAGAACGGCTTTTTTCTTATTAGTTGTAATAAAATATGCTAGCCATACACGTTCGATACGTTTTATTCGATATAAGTTGTGCGTTAGATGCATATTTATTTTATAACTATGCATATTAGAAAAAATAAAATATGCATTATTAATTATGTGACCGTGTACAGGTACTAGAATATAATAATCAAAGTCTGAATGAGTGTAAATAACCTTGGTAAACCTGATTGGTAATAATATTTGCTTAGTACGGTAAAATACTTGAATTGAATAATATAAGCGTCCCAGTGAAGAGTGTAATGATATTTAACATGTAAATATTACAGTGTTTATATCGAATTTTCACATTTTAAATACCCTCATTAATTTTTTACACGGATGATACGTTTCAACAAAAACATTTAAAAGAGTTTTTGAATTTATAGAAAAAAAATTAAACTCAATAAATAAATTACCCAAAATATTATTCATTAATGTATTTTAATTGACCCATTTGTCTTTGTGATTCGAAACCAACCGCGTAATTCGAAGGGGGTCTCTCAGAGACCCCAAGCATTTCAAGTCAAGATATTGATGAACTCCTTCATAAATATTTTTTTTAAAAAAAATGGATTATTCTAAGAATAAAAATAGTTATTTATGATATGCTTCATAATTTGATCGATATTATTTTGGATTTTTTAATTAATCAATATTACTTGGAAATTGTAAAATCAATTAGCTACATTACTTTTATTTCGGCCCCCTAAATCTGAAAGAATTAATTCCCGCCCCCCGCCAAAAAAAATATTTTATGGTTTTATTAAGATTATTTGCCAATAATATTATTACAATTATAATACACCTATCCCTCGATTTACACGGTAGATAGGTTCCTGAGAAAAACGTGTAAATTGAAATTGTATATTTTTCAATGTAAAACCGTGTAAATCGAAAGGTGCAGAAAAAACATATAATTTGATTGTTTTCAAAATACATAAATAACACAAAATTATTCTTTAAACAAAATTATTATCTTTTTTTTATTAATTAAATGTACCGAAATAATACTTAATCATCAGCATTGAAAACCTGATTAGGAGTATATAAATTAATGGAAATTAATGCAAAAATTGATTTGAATCTTTCGAACCAAGCATGACTTGTTGTGAAAGCCTGCTTCTTTTCAGATAAAGAAGAGGATGGTAACTTCTCTTTATTTTTTTCGTAAATCCGCAATGCTTTATTTGTATCATCTATGCGTTAGTATCAATTGGCATCCGTTTTTGTGTTTGGTCCTCTATCCAAATCATTAAGGCCTTCCCCATGTTTTCCATTGCAATATCTCTGATATATGAAGTTGTGCTCGTAAAATAAGAACAAAAAAGAAAATAATAATAATAAAATGAGAATAAATAAGAATATAAAAGAAAAAAATAATGACAAATAAGAATAAATTAGAAACAAGATTATTTAGTATTTTGTGCACAGAGATGTATTCAGTGCACGGAGTTTTACTGTATCATAGTGAAGTACAATGGCTATCTCGCGGAAAGGTTTTAAACGATTTGTGCTGAATATAAATATGTGTATTATAATTGTAATAATATTATTGGCAAATAATCGTAATAAATAAATTCTTTCAGATTTAGGGGGCCGTGACAAGAAAGTTATTGGGAAGCACTGTCCTAAACTATCACAATCGTTGACTCCCAAAATCTCTTCTCAGCCAATCATTCTTAGCTAATGTTGGAGAAATAGTAAATCAAAATCAGATTCCTATTTATCACCGCGTAAAAACAGATTAAGATGTATATGTAATTAATAATATTACTATTTTGTAAAAAAATATAATATATATTTAAAAATAGTTTATAGTGTCACACCATTTTTTATATCGAACGTGTGAGGATTATTATTTGGTAGATTGTAATGGTGTGCGGCAGGTTTTTAGCCTCGAACGTCACTAGATTCACTTGAGCCAGCTCGGTCGTGGGGGTCAGTCGTCCCACAGCTGTTCGCATATTTTTATTCTTCATCCAGATAAATCTTAGTGAGTTGCTTTTCTATAGGGATATATAACATCATGTATCTATGAAAAATCCGATTCATTTCTCATTCGTCTCCGCCATTTGACAGACATCTTGTTTAGCCGGCCGGCGGCCCCCCGCTAGTACGCGACATAATTAACTAAGCACACTTTCTCTCAGTAGTATCCGTTATTATTTATGTAGCATCATTCTATTATTTATTTAATGAATTACCTACCATAAGAATATCAAGGTGTGTCAATTGAAACTTTGAACTTGCTCAAAAAATTTGAATATTTGACCTTTGAGCAGATACTGCCGTGAAATTAAATAATACTTGTCCAAGTTCAGTATATTGATATACGTTCAATGTGTTTTATTCAAATTACCAACGCCACATTGTTATATTCAGCAGTTTTTATCTAAATATTACCATAATTACATCGAGAAATATAAAAACGGCCAAATTTAATCAGTATTTTATTATATCTTTCTTAGAAATTATTTTTTAATTTCAGATCATGTCGAAGATCAAGGCAGGACCCGTCGTCGACATCCTCGGTGATGAGATGACAAGAATTATCTGGGATCTCATCAAGGACAAACTGATTTTACCGTTCCTCGACATTGAACTTCATACATATGACTTGGGAATGGAATACAGAGACAAGACTGACGATAAAGTCACTATTGATTGCGCGGAAGCAATCAAGAAATACAACGTCGGTATCAAGTGCGCCACCATTACACCCGATGAGAAGCGTGTCGAAGAATTCAAATTGAAGAAAATGTGGAAGTCACCAAACGGTACCATTAGAAACATTCTCGGCGGTACTGTTTTCAGGGAGGCCATCATCTGCAAGAACATACCTCGCCTCGTCACCGGATGGGAAAAACCCATCATTATTGGCCGCCACGCTCACGCTGACCAGTACAAAGCGACAGATTTCGTCGTTCCAGGAGCCGGGCAATTAGAATTAACATGGAAACCTGCCAGTGGTGTTAACGAGAAGCCGATTAGCTTCGTCGTGCACGATTATTCCGGTGCAGGAGTAGCTCTGGCCATGTACAACACCGACGAGTCCATAAAGGACTTTGCTCATTCCTCATTCCAGTATGCTCTAAATAGAAAATATCCATTGTATCTCAGCACAAAGAACACAATTTTAAAGAAATACGACGGACGTTTCAAGGATATCTTCCAAGATATTTATGACAGAGAATACAAAGCTAAGTATGATGCGGCAGGAATTTGGTACGAACATCGTCTGATCGATGATATGGTCGCCTACGCCATGAAATCCGAAGGCGGATTTGTTTGGGCTTGTAAGAACTACGACGGGGATGTACAATCGGATTCCGTCGCTCAGGGATACGGTTCACTCGGAATGATGACATCCGTATTGATTTGCCCGGATGGAAAAACCGTCGAAGCCGAAGCCGCCCACGGGACTGTTACACGTCACTACCGATTCTACCAGCAGGGCAAGGAGACATCGACCAACCCCATCGCTTCAATCTTTGCCTGGACAAGAGGACTTTTGCACCGCGCCAAGCTAGATAACAACAAACCTTTGAATGTATTTGCTGAAACTTTAGAAAAGGTTTGCATCGAGACGATTGAGGCCGGCAGCATGACCAAAGATTTGGCCATTTGTATCAAAGGCATGAACAATGTGAAGCGGTCCGATTATTTGGAAACGTTCGAATTTATGGATAAATTGGCAGAAAATTTGCGCTCCTCCCTGTCGTCCAAAAGCAATTTGTAAATTCATTATTTTTTTATTAACAGTAAAACAAAATGCATATGTATGGTAATGAGCACAGGTATTCATAAATATTCTTTTGTATTTCATAAATAAACTTTTCTAAAAATTCTGGATCTATGTTATTTTTATTTTAATTTTAAACGTGTCGATATCTTTTGATTTTGTAGCATTATCTAATGTTTAGTTGCATTACAGTTATGAGTGCTATCAAAGGGTAAATTGGAATTTAGTCGAATGCAGTGTTACCATAAAACAAAAAAAAATGTTATGTCATAATGGGCTTAAAAAATATTACATATAGGTATTATTGGCCTTTTAAGTGCTAGAGAAATTAACATAATCAAGTCCTGTACATGGATAAATTCGCAAATGCAAATATATAGCTAAAATTCGAATATATGGATTCTAGACGTTCCCATCAATTTAATGTTATTTTTTTAAATGACATTTATATAAAGCATTCAGCACTTGTCGCTAGCGTGACAATAGCGGTTAAAGGGTTAAAATTAGAATACTCTTTGTATATTCAAGTATATTCTTTGCATAATACTCGTACTTTTATACAATAAAGTCGTAACCTTATGTAAATACAATTTATGGAAGTAGTTATCTATTCTCTAATAATTTATCTGATTAAGTCGTTGCAATATCTATAGTATTTTTATTTTAGTTTTTATTATAAAACATAGCCGTTTCTTATCTTTTACGAAATACGTATCAAAAGTAAAATTCTAGTTATCTTATTTGCGGTTGTTAAATTATTTCTTTTAAATATAATATAAATTTTAACGCAAAACAATATTTTAAATATAAATGATTGAGTCGGTAATACGCAAGGGGAAAAAAATTATGAGTTTTATAGCAAAATAATATTTTTATTAGGTTTATTGTTTTATTGTGACTAAAAGAATTTATATAATTCTTGCGGCAAATAATGTTAATCTGTTACAAATAGAAAAAAAACGAATGTAGCTCGATTGATCAATGCGTCCATAGAGCAAGGAGCGCGCTTCGGTTGGCAGCAGTGCGCGCAGCCGTTGGCGGCTGTCGGGCGACGATGCGGCGGCGGGGGCGCGCGGGCCGGTGACGGGCGGCATGGTGCTCGCCGCCTCCTCCTCCGACGACTCGGGCGGCTCCTGGCGCGCCCACAACATGCCCAACGTGAGTCAAACCCGTCCTGCACTCCCATAGCATTCCTCGTCTTGATTCTATACAATTGGAGCCCCCCCAATCACAGTCCTTCACTGTAAAACAAACGGGAAAGCTAGATTATTATGTTATTTTGATAATATCTTCGGATCCCGACAGTTAATATTGCTCAAAGGACATCTATTATGCTACAATACGAAGCATAACAAAGTGTATGGCGTTGTATTACAACTGCTATTATTAAATGAATGATGCCAAAATATTCAGTTTATTATTTGTTAAAACATACTCGGCATACAATAGATAATTTTGTTACTCATATACGGGACACATTACATACATATGTTATGATATTAAAATTTATTCGAGAAATGCCGACTATAGAAATACAATATAAATCACAACGATTAAATTATTTGTTTTTTAGTGGAATTAAAAGTTACTGAATTAACTATCGTTTGGAGCTTTATTACATTAACAATAATATTTGTTACGTTTCATTCATGATTCACTGTTATGAATAACGATATATCATTGATTAGCGTTTAAAGCATTTATCACTATAATGCTAGATATTACGAACTATTCATTTTTGTATTTTGCTGTTTATTATTATTGTCTTTGTCATTGTCAACTAGACTTGATGAATTCTTCGTCAATATCTTGACATTTTTTTTTAAAATGGATTATACTAAAAATTAAAATAGTTATTCATGAAATGCTTCATAATTTGGTCGATATTTTGGATTTTTTGCTAATCAATATGACACGTAAATAACAATGCTCGTTCCAGACAGCTCTCACCATATGTGCTATTCGCACATTTCACTTGCACTCGGGATCCCTGTTGGACTCCCATTGGCACGGCTAGGTTAAAAGTGGTTTTTACACCCATTTTATGTAAACCATTGATTTTCTTTGAATTCTAGATTAGGCAAGCATTTTTTTCTGGAACAGTATATGGGTAATAAAAAGATATATACGTTTTTGTATTTTACGTTACATGTCACAATTTTTTTGTTGATACATTTGTTTCTGAGATATCTTGACAATGGCAGCCATATTGGATGCTAATATTATTGCTGGTTATCGAAAGAGTTTCACTTGTGCTCGTCGATATTTTATTTGTGGAAAAAATTTAAAATATTGACACAGTTTTTGTCCAAAAACTACACTATGATGAAATCAGTCTTCGTATTCGATCAATACAGCATTTTGCGATTTCTTACCGTTTTCGAAAATAAAAAATAAACATGAAAGTAAAACATTTTGCAAATGTTCAGGAGATTACGACAGAATTGACAAAAGAGCTAAACGCCATAGTAAAAAAGCAAAGAAACGAATATTCCGGATATTTTTTTATTAAACCTATAGAGAGATATAAGAAATGAAATTACAAGTCACCCACCCCTGTTCATCCGCACCCCCGGCGAGTCCGGAGTTGTTATGTCGCAACTTTTAAACAAATTTACCGCTGTGGCGGTCATGCTTCGCGTCTAATATGTAGAGATGCTCATAAAAACAGATGATACCATTAACCCTTTCAATGCGGCGGGTCTAAACACAATTCTGCATCTGAGTGCGGCGGTTTTGTGCCAGAGTATTTTTTGGCGGTAAATTTGTATTCATTATGCAGCTATTTAAACCATTTTCTATAGAGAGATTTATGCAAACATGTTGATTAGGATATGCTCATATCTCGACTAAAAAAACAAAATCGATTCCATTTATTTTCGTATGTCATCGAACAAAATATCAATTGCTCAAACCAGAATTAAAGCGAGAAAAAAAAAAATGTTAATCGCAGTCAAATCAAAATGTAGTACGGTTTTCTTATACCATTACATCCATTACCGTTAATGCGTGGAACATAATGTCATTAGAACACCCTTAACAACCCCTTAGCCGAGATACGTCACCGATACTACTGCGGAGATTTGAATCGTTACTATTCATATTTACATATTACATGGTTCCTATAAATTTCTTGTGATATGTTGTATATTTATTGATAGCTGCGTTTATTAGCTGATTTTTAAAACAAACACAATCACTTAACTCGGTCTAGTTGACATGTAACGACAAGTTAAAGTTTTAAAGAATCTCGCGCATGTACGACATGAGGCCGCAGACACGATTTGTATGCGCATGTACGTCATGCGCCCCGCATTGAAAGGGTTAAAAAGTTTATACCTGCTAGGACATATTATTAGTAAAGCTTTTGGCTAAGTGCATGCCCTTTTGTCTCAAAACGTTTGCGCAATATAATGCAATTTGCAGCATCGACGAGATAACGGAAATCCGATGACCCAGAGCGCTAACCTCGTTCGCACTATGGCCACAATTTGCAGACTTCGCTCGTGCAAGTGCTGCAGTTTTGCGTAACGACTTTCTGCCGCTGAAGCTAGTAATCTTCACCAAGACAAAAATCGGACATCATTGGCCCATGCGCCAAAGACTGGGGGAGTTAGTAAAACCAGATGCAGAATCAAGCAGATTGACATCTCCGTTTCGAAATAAAGAAACTGATGTGATCGCTATTATCTGTACTATTCATTCTCGCTTTACGTATCTATCTAAATTTGCACAATAAATTCGAACGTCATCGAATAAATCTATGGAGTCAGATATCTCTTAAACCCCCCCCCCCCACAGAGCAATCAGTTAAAGAACCTCAATTTACTAAATTAACACATTAAGGATCATTTAGAATCTCAATAAGGAGGAGAATAAGATTTCAAAGAAAGCAAAGGTTGGTTTAATCAGATAAGAAAACAATAAAACTTACATAGCCCTAAAATTAATGGTAAATCGGCTAGTACAGGCGTAAAATTAGCTGAAAAATATCTAACAGCCCTTTGGAATTCTGAAATTATTATTGAAAATATTGATTCTGGATTTAAAGATGCAAAAAGTCATCCAACCATTTTCTCGGCACAAATGCGTCCGCAGAATTAAAATTGAAACCATTTTACATCAGAAACTCTTTGTGTTATAAAAAGTTTTTCTAAAAACAATTTACCAGTTTGGCCAAATATGGGAATTGAGTTTCTTTTAGCAACGTGGAACAAAATAAATGAATTGTGTATAAAAAATCTTTATTTCATTGATTAAGTATGTTTTAGAATTTTAAAATGAATTTTTATAAATCCTCGTTTGCAAAACTTCGCTTATCACGATCTTGCCCAGAAGGTATCCTCCGCAATCAACAGGACTTACCTGTATGCGTTTGGCGCTAGAAAGCCAATTGATTCTTTAACGGTTAAAGAAAAAAAAACAATTATATCCCGTACTCGAATAAATTCCCAAATACAAAAATATAATTAAACTCAAATTCACTTAAAAAACTTATGAGTTTTCAACGTTCCCATGAATTGAATAAACACGTTCTTATCCAATTGTCGTGATTATAGCTATATTCGTGCATACACGAGTCTTATGTACTATTTATTATATCACAATATTTTCTATTATTTATATAAATTTTTGGGTTCACATATTAATATGTTGTTCTCATTGCAGAGACATGCGATTAATCGACAAGTAGCCTTGAACACCTTGGCTGCTATGCATAGAAGATTCAGTCTGCCCGGAATTATAAATACGAGCGGAAGACCCCTCGCTGAATTTCGTGCGAGCGCTAATAAATCCTTGGACATTTTGCGACAGAATATACAAGCTGCCGTAACGAAAGATATCGATCAGGTCATAAAAAAATATTTGGAGGTAAACTATTTTTTTCATATTTATACTTTTGTTTATTATTAAATTATTTTCAAATAAATATTTTCATTTTAGAAATTTTTCGTACCCGCCGTTAACAACATACGTACAAATTTAGGAGAGGAATCAGTTTCCGAAGAACAGGTACAAAAATTTAATAAAATCAATATAAATTATTGTTTGTTTATTTGTTGTTGATATTTACATTATTTTTTTTACGATATTATTAGCTAAGAGCAGTATGTCGAGCCATGTTAGATGGTGCACGGACTCTATATGCAGCTGCTCCAAGACCTTCTGTACCAATTCGACCGGCGCCATCACCAAGTGAATTGAGTGATTCCGAATCTAGCAATGGAGCTGATTCACGCTTCAGCCGCCCTGCAAGCGTAAGTATTAAATAATGTTTTGTAATGAATCCTTCTGATTTCGGGCTTTCTTTCGTATATTTATTTGGATAAACTAATTTTTATAATAATATTACAGAGTCCATCATTTGGCAAAAGAAAAGAGTCCGACACTGATTCTGACGTTGGAGTTGGAGCTCGTAGAAAACGACGTTTGGAAGGTTATGCCCATAAATGGGATCCGGCACGTATAAATCATGACACGTTATTTATCATGGGATCTATTGCCAATAAAGTTCTTGGCTTGGGACAGTCTCGAGGACGATTATATACTAAGCATGCAGGTCTTCTTAGATATCCAGCGGATTCTGCTGACAAAGAATGGATAACCAATCAAAATCTAAAAACCACAGGAGGTGGAAAAACTTATATTATGGTAAATATATTTTTTTGCATATATTTCAATAAAGCTGGCATTTTATTAAAATATATAAATATTATAATTTTAGGTTTTGGAAGATATCGAGGAGCTAATAGTGAGCGAAAATTATCGTCACAGTTCTACGTTGCGGTTAAGTGAACTTTCTTGTTTTCGAGCACCTCCGTTTATGCTACGCAAAATTCAAGCGTATATTATTCGTCGTTGCGAGATGAGCGAAGGGCCTATCACCTCTGCATGTGAAACGCCTACTCCGCCTTCCATCGTAACCGTTCCACCTGTTATAAATTCTGCACCGCCTGTAATTATTAAAGAAGAACATATAGAGGATCAACATATTTTTGATGGTTCCCATAAGATTAAGTTAGAAATACCAGACGATACATTAGTAAATGAAAATAATAAAACTATCAAGACTGAAATTGAGAGTAATGAGAATTCTCAATTTATTCCGAATGATCATTGCATTAAAATGGAGCAAGCCGAGGAGTTTGCATGCGGAAATTTTGACGACTTGAATAATATACCGGGAAATTTCTCATCGATTATTTCCGCGGGCATGTCTACTGTCGATAATAATTTCTGGAAGTCTATAGCTGAGAGTCATTTATTAAATAATCCCAAGGACGTTTACGACTCAAATATAAAAGTTGAATTAAATAATGCTGCGGATCTAATCGATGCGGATATAGAATTTTTGAGCGGAGATTTTTGCAGCTATGCAGATAGCGAAGCCGACGTTAAAAAGAGTTTCGACAAAATATCCGACGGAAACGATGATATATTTCTCGGTGAAAATTCAAACCTTTTAAATAGCCGATTACAAACTTCAAATATAAATCATGATAATTCGGTAATTATTAAATTTTTATTGTTATAAATATAATTATGTAACGATTATTAATTAAGTGTTGTTTTTTGCAGATGAATCTGAGTCAGGCGTTGTCGGATGAATTAATGGCAAAGGCGCCTATTATATCTTCCCTCATCGGAAACATTGCAGTCGATCCAACGTCCGACGTTCACACGTATGTGCCGACGTCGAATTCAACGTTAATACCTTTGAATGGAAGCTCCAATTTTCAAAACACTTTGCCATCCACGTTTCCATTGTCTATGGAGACGCCTACGTTTTCTCAAACGCTGCCATCATTTTCTCAAATATCGGCTCCAATGCAAGCTCATTTAATTTCGTCCCAGGCAAATCCGATAATTCAATCAACATCCGTTCCATGGCAGACGAATATCGATCAAACAACTACGCAGACAGTTTATAGGTAGATCATACGTTTAAATTTTATTTGTGTGTAATTACAAATTTAGAATTGTAATTTATTTTATGTTTATTTTCAGTTTTGCCAATGCCACTGGTACGATGAATGCGACAATAACCACCGGTTCCGCCCTCGTCGGCGTCGGTAACCGTACATCGATAGCCGGCAATATTTTTGCAAGCGGCGGAAATTTTATCAACATAACACCGAAAAATTTTTCAACGGGCAATATTCTTCATAATGCTATAGTTTCGAGGAATATGGTGAATCGTGGTTTGGCAACGAGCAACATTACTAAGTCTGTACAAAATAATATTAACACCGTTGTAACAAAGTCGCCGCAGACATTAACCAGTGCCCCTTCGTTTTTACGAACTTCCACTACGTTGCCGTCTAAGATCGATTTGAACGACGACGCGTCGATTACGACGACGAAAGCTATGATCGATAACACTTGCAATTCGTCTGCTATGCTGAAACAAGTGTTGACGTTGGGCAGCGCCGGAGTTAATAAGACATTTCTATCGCCGCCGACCCAAAAGTTGAATTTGGTTAGACCTTCGTCGAGTGCGTCCAGCACGTTGAGTGCTTCGCATGCCACCTTATCGGCGTTGCTTTCGGGAATTGATCCTTCACATTCCGATAAAAAGAGTTCCTTTGTTCTCTCAACTGGAGAAAAATGATATATGATGTTTTAATCTAACGCTCGTAAGATTTGTTTCTAAAAAAATGACATTTTTTTTATTATTATTAAATAATTTGTGAAATTGTATCTATATTTTTTTAATGAAATGAAAATTTAATTTCACACTCTTTTATAGTTTTTCTATATACATATACAATTTTATTGCCATATTATATTATGTCAAACTTTTGTGTTCACGTTTAAAATAATTAACATAACGATAATTACTGTTACATTGAAAAGTATATGTTCGCTTCACATTCAGATGTGTATTGATAATATGTGGAATTTATTATAATCTAGATTAACAATATGGGATGAATCAATATGTCGTTTCGATTTTTTGAATGAAAGAATTTGACGATTGTTTCATATACAGTTTGTAGATGCGTTTTCCCTATATTTATTATAATATCTGTTATGTTATATTTTGCTTTAATTTGTTTAATTATGAAAGTAAGACAGTATCATTCCGTTTTTGTTTATCGAATAAATTTTCTGTAGGAAATATTTATTACGGTATTGTGATTAGTGTTATTTACACTGATATTGTGAATGGACTATAATTTGTCAATTATCATAATCTTTTAATGAAATTGTTAAACGTTTATTGTATCTTATTTATAAAACATAAATATTGCCATCGTTTTACGCCATTTACCGAAAATGCGGGTGTTTTATATAATCATTATTTTTTTAGTTGTAATTTGTTGAGACGTCGTTTCCTCGCTGATGCTTTCGCTTTTTTGAGCTTTTCATTGAAATTCGTTATCTGTTTATGCATATCAACAATATTCAATTGTTATAAACTCTTAAATTATTTTTAAAAGAAAATTTCATTACAAAAAACATTTATTTGTTTTTTGATGATTTGTTATTGCTTATTTTATTGGCTTGTCTATTTTAGATCGATCAAGCAGCCATATATATATATATATATATACGTATATATTATTAAAATTTTGTATTTATTAATTATTTGCTTTTGCTTTAATTTATGCTGTGATATGAATTTGCTTTATTTACCCTTGCAATTTTTAATGCTAATATATCTAATGAACTGACACGTTCATTATATATTTGTATGAATAATATTATTTATTATTATTCTATAATGCTTATCTGTGATGATATTTATTTGATAAACTTTCAGCTTTAATTGCTTGTAGCTTTTATATTATTTTCAAAATTATATTATGCTTTTGCATGCTTGTTATAAATTTTGTGCTATATACGCTTGTTGCTTCATGTTACGTTAGCCTAATGAAAATTTGCTTATTCAATCGTTTTGGGTTTATTGTCAAAATTTTTCCGTTCGAGTCGTATCACTCGTCGCTACACACGCAAGATATCCCCGAAGTTTTATGTATTATGAGTCCCTATTATTATTTTACATTACATAGTAGTCAATTTTTATATTTAACTAATTAATTTATATTAGTGAATAATTAATTTCTCCGATATATTGTGAAGGAATTTTGTTTTTATCAATCGGAATTGAAAGTTTTGTGATAGAAATGATAATTTAAGATTTTTAATAGTTTAATCATATTCCTTCAAAAATATATTCAGACAGATTTTATTTTCGTTATTTTATATTCAATGAAATGGATCAATTTCTATTTATATTAAAATTAAAATACGTAGAATGTATTTTTTTATAACACCCTATATATATATTTTTAAGTCCATTGTGTTAACCATAGAGTATAAGATGTAAACTAGCAGAGATGTACTTATATATGTAAGTGTACTCGTTGACTGTCCAAAACTCAGTATTATATTTATTGTTAATATTTATTATTATATTTCAAATAGTACAAAGAACGACCCGGATAATAAGAAACCGTTATTTTTTGTTTTTGAGTTTCATAATCAGGATTGCGTAATTAATATGATAACTTTAAATTCGATATTTTTGATTATGTTGCAAAATATTTTATTGTGATCAATCAAGATGTTTTTTTAAGATTTACTTATTGTGTACTAAATATTTATTGTTCTGATTCGTATCATTGATATTTTTGTTAAAGTTATTCGAATTATCGTTGAATCTTAGATGCATTGGCTGAAAAATAATGCATACTTTTCTCCACTCATTATTTTTATGAATTTTGTTATGGATAGTTTTGGAATTTAAGTATATGGATCTCATTTTGATAGAAAAAAAATGTATTTGGTTTAAATTTTTTTGTTATTTAAACGCTTGCTAGTTTTTTGTTAGGTGTTTAAATTATAGTCGTTCATAATTCTTTGGGATATCTAAATTGTATGTTTTAGTAGTTATTGTTAAATTTCTTGTCAATTATGTACGTTTTGGAAAATTTGGTATTGTTAAATATTTATTTTTGATAAGTGTTATTTCAATATCATTTGTAATATCCGAGTGTTTGTGCAGTGATCTTATATGGACTAATAAACTGATTTTTATAAATATCTATTTTATTTCATGTGTTTAAGTTTTTCAACTTCAGCTTAGACCCCCTTGTTTTCCATTTTTAAACTTTTCACGTGATTTAAAGTGTTTATATGAACTTTTTGATGAATATACTGCTGCTTCTGGATTCGGTGAGTTTGAAAAAAATATTAAAATATATTCAATACTTTAAAAATTATGACATTTTTTGAAAACTAATATATATAACGGGAAAATTTGATTTTTTTTGCCCGCACGTAATGTGTTAATACTCGATGAGACATTATAATTTTCCCGTTACATGTTTTTTTCCAAGAATTTATCAGTTTTAAAATTGCTAGCCACGCCATTGGTGTCAGCTCTAAAAACAATATATGAAATTGATAAGTTATGAAAAATTAAATATCTACGATCTACAGGAAAAAAGGACGCCATATCCTATAAGTAAATACACAATATATTTATTATAATCATTTTGGAGTGTTTTCATCATCGGTGATAATTATATCCAATGATGACTACTACAATTTTTTGGGTTTGTTTTATATAGTCTTGTATATTTTTTTATTTTATCTAAAATAAGAGGCAAATGCTTGCTGAATTTTTTAATTCCTTCACGACAATTTTTAGCGAAATATTTGAGAAAAACTGAAAAAAGATTTATATCTCTTCGTCGTAAGTGTGAATGGTAATAAGTCAATGTGGTCGTAAGTCTAGAACTGGCATGTATTATTAATTTTTGCAGTTGATTCTTTCCATTCAGTTTCCTTTCAAGTTCCTACCAACAAACTAATATATATGTACATACACACTCATCTGAGAGAACATTTCTCTATTTGCGAGAGCAGAATCAACAAGTTGTTCTACAACATCCAATACTACGTATCTATGAAATAAATATTAAACAAAACGAATCGTTTCTTTCACAAACTCATACAAAATGTGAGCAACTAAATATAAATTGGTGTAAAACATAAATTTGGGGAGTCGCATTCATAAAACATTAGTTTGAGAATAGTTTTAAATTCAGGGCTGCAAGATTTATATGTAACATATTCAATGTCCCCAATATATTAGTATAGCCATTAATCACTGCCATCTCACGTGAGAATGTCAGTACTGTGTTTTGGGCGTTGAACTTAAAAATCCTCGTGATTTTTAATATCACTCAAGTGAAGTTTATTTCAGAGTTTTGCGTCATTCTACTGTTTTTTGACTGCGCGAAATATGATTTCCGCTTCATCGCACAATACATTTTAACAGTTTTTAAATATTAAATTCGTAAAAAAATATATGATACAGTATTGATTTAGGATGAGTGAAGTTGGTTAATAAAACATTTAAACATATATATTAGAATTTATTTAGTAATGTCATTGTATAAAATCAATCGTCAATGCGATTGTTATGGCCAAATGATTTGTGCGTTAGATTGATTAATACGAATAAACAAATGAATGACAGTTGCGCGTTCGCGGTCGCGGGTGACAGTTGATTTTTATTCAAATATTTAAAATCGAGATAAATCGCTTTCGTACCTAATTATTAGGTGTTAACTAACAATGTGTGTTATAAAAATAAAATGGAAATCCACATTTGAGATCGCATATAACGCATATACGTGACATATTTGTTTTGCTGTTAAATCGGCGAGATATAAATTGGCCGAGGGATTGCGTGGTCAGTGGAATTAATTTTTATTTTAATATTCATTTGTAAAAATATTTGAATTTTTCTCTTGTCATACCTACCGTTATCGCAATTAACGCATTGCGCTTATAATAATATGGGTATGGAAAATAATTTCTGATTCTGGGGTCAAATTAGCATTCTGCCTCCGAGTCAGCTGGATCTAATTATTAAAATAAATAAATTAATTAAAACAAGTTAGGTGGTTTCGCATTTCAGTCTGATGTGGATGCGATCGCGGTTCGGTCATCGTGGAACCCGTAGCACCTGGGTAAAAAAATACGAATCGGATTTACTCATAACCGAGTGTTATAACCCATCCGACAGCTCAACCCGGGCTCACGGTTGGCGCCCTAACCCGTATTAGAAGAGCCTAGTAAACCTGAAGGGGTTGAGGCGGACGCTTCTCTGCTGGAACGCAAACAGTTCGGGGGAGGAGACTCAGGAGCGCTAGAGAGGGCGGATGACAGGGACTCACATCGGATCAAGGGCTAATTTTAAGTTAATGTTACTTGTTCTTAGGTTCTAAGGTTTCCTCCGTTATTCTTGTTTCGAATTTTTGATTTTAGTTATGTTTCATCAAAGAAAAATCTTCACATGTATTAAATATACACTCAACTCTTTTTTACGCCGTTTTGAAATAACACGATCTACAAAAAATAACGAATACTATATTTTTAATGAGAATTAAGTTGAGGAATTATTGCAGAAATTCAAATTTCCTGGGACCTCTGTACAGTTAGTTATATTTGCAATGGATCGTTAAAAAAATCCGAAGGAGCAACACATTACAACTTTGTTGTCGAGACGAATAATTCGTCCCTTTTTACGCCAAATTGTTTTTGGAAATAACAAATGGATTGTTTACGATAACATAAAACGAAGAAGGATTTCTCCGAATCAAACTCCCTTTCCGACCCCTAAGCCTGATTTAATAATACGAAAAGTTATTTTGTGAAATTGGCGAGATGTAAGAGGAATAATTTAAGACAAATGATTAAAATCAAGTGAAACGATTACGGCAGATGTTTACCGTCAGTACCAATTGGAGAGATTATAGAAGAAAATAAAAATCAATCGTCCAATTTTGTTTAACACAAATGTTATAATTCTTCACCACGATATTGGACGCCCCTATAAAGCGAGAATGACCCATGAAAAAAATCAGGAGTTAAACCGAAAGGTTCTACCACACTTTAACAGAAAAGTCGAAAATCAATTGAAGGAGTATTTCAATTCAAAACCAGAAAGTTTTTTCATAAAAGAAATTGAAAACCTAAAAAAACAACAATAAATTATGTTTTGTAATAATATGTAAACGAAATATGAATAAAACATACATTTTAAATTCGTAAAATAATGCGCAATTTCTTTCGGGTCCTCCTATTATTTGTATGAATATAGGTATTTTATATTTCGCGTGTTGTTACATCCCGGTGTTCATTGGGACAAAAGAACACCATTTTATGTCACAATAGCCAATAACCAATGGGTAAAAAAAGCAAAAGAAATGGTGAAATTATCGACTGACAGCGGCTTTAATTCACGAGGGCTTGCAATTTGCTAAAAGTATGGAACAGCATTTTCTCCCTCATGATCCAAATCGAGAACGAGCTTTAAAATTCTAACGGGACCTTCAAATTTGTATAACTTGATATCGGGAATGTATAAACAACTTGTGAAACATAAAACATAAAATCGGATAATAGATTAAATTTCTAATAATTTTTACACAATTTCACACAAACATATCTACCGTGTTAAAAATGACTTGAGTGTATTGTTAAAATTATGTCCTTTTGCTTTGTGACTTTGCCTTCCAAATATGTAATATATTTATCTTTTATTACATATAATTATATACATATCTTTGAAGCATTGTAAGTGACTACCAGCTTCAACAACTATTTTTTTCTCGGAGAAACTGATCTAAATTTACGAACTGTAAATGTAAACAGACCTTGAGATGGACCAGAGTCGGATCAGAAGACACAGAGGGTCGGATCCCGCCCGAGGGTAGCGCATATGTGACATAGTGGGGAGATTTTATTTTTAACGTACAGTATTTAATTAGAAAAAAACGCAAAATAGAATCATTATAGTAATTGCTTAAGTCTATATTTATTTATTTTAAGACAATGTGATTAAGGCTGGCATTACAGAGTGATCCAATTCGTATTTAATGTGCACTTTTGTGGATTCATTGGGGAGTAAATGCGATGACGATTGGACCAATTTTATGGAAACTAAGAAATAGGATATCTTCTCTCGGAATAAAATATTTAGGGATATTATTAGTATAAATATAGATTAAAATATATAGGGATTTTTTTTTATATTATATGTATATTATTGAAATTAGAATTTAAAATTTAACTTCTAGTGTGGATCAGGTCGTGCAATTTAAAAAAAGTGATAATAAAATGTGTAAAGTGACGTCAATGGAGCACGAAAGTGGCTGCGCTGGTCTACGGGGTGAAGGCCGTCTCTACGAATTAAGGTCAGAATTTTTTTTTTATATATTTAATTGAATATTTTTACGGTTCTAATACATTTTACGTTCATTCAGTAATTATTTTGACAACATCTTTATAATTTTAGGGATGTATATATAATTTTTCATTTATTCTCCAAATATTTGATATATACATATGTTTTTTAAATATCAAAATTTGAGAATCAAAGCTCGTTCATGAAACGAGTTGTGTTTATTTTAGCATCTCTTTAATTAGAGTTATAATCCAGTGTACGTCTTGTTTTGTATTCTGGCTAAAATTATATATTATTTATTTTATAATTAATAATTTAAAAAGAACATTTTACATAGTTTATTTAAATAAGTTTTTATGAGCAAATTTACATGAATGTTAATTCTATTTAGATTTGCTTAAGATTTTTCCCTGAAATAATATTTAAATGTTAAAGTTAAAGTGTGCCAAAATACGTACTGTTTTCTATATTAGTTTATTAATTACAATAATAACAAAATATTATTATATTTTTAATTAATTACAATTTATCATCTGGATAAGAGCTTTTAAATTAAGTTATAATATATTTTTTAGTGTTTAAAAATTGCCGTAGAACGGATAACGAATGGAAATCTGGAGAATAAGGCGGATGTGAGAATAACTCTCACACAAAGTCCCTATTTTCTCTGGTAAATTGAATGGGGTTTCGAGGTGTCGTGGTGCAGGATGACGCCGTGCCTATTGGTCAGTTCTTAACGAGTTTAATTGAGTTTTGGCGTCAATATCTAGGGATTATGAAAAATAAACAGATGTATTAATGGTTTCAACCGATCCTTTGGCAGCAATTTCAATCCCCCTGAAATCCCACTACACACAACATTACTTTTCATGGATGCTAGTGAACTGTCCGTCTTTGTGGTGGTTGTCCTTTGCTTACCCGTTATCTTTTGCGTTTTTTAGTGTCGATTAATCATTTCTAATCCTCTGTAACAATGCGCAACAAGAAAGGTCGATTTTTTTATCATGCTCGAAGGGATGTGATAGCATTGGCAGGCTGAATGCGATTTACCTGCGAAAGTTCGTGCCGCAACAATCTGCCGGCTCAATTTCGGAACTCTTCCAATCGATAATGGATACCGATACACAGTTAATTAGGTTTATCTGCTAATGCATCAATGGGGAGGCCTGGATTCATCTCCACCAAATCTCGTGGAACATCGTTATCCAGTATTTAAGCCTTCCACCGTCCACAAGTGTAGTTAGTAATTTCGGGGCCTGCATACAAAGGTGGCCTATGATCTTGCCCTTTTGTAATTTTTAATTCTTAAATATATAAACACTCTGGCCGTAAGAGTTTCTTTTAGAATTTTTGAAAGTTTTTAATTAAAAAGATGTTTTTTCCACACTAGGTATGTGAGTAACTATATGAGCTACACGTTCTTTTCATACTAGAAAAAGTCTTATTTATTTGTAATTATTTGTGTCTTTTAACATTTAGCAAAGCCAACTATAAGTTGAACAAATATTTTTTTTATATAGGCACTATGTTAATTTTAAATTTCAAGCAAGATTTTTTAAATACTGATAAATTTGTGTGAAAAAAAAACAACTAAAATTTTGATGTTTGAACGAATATTAGTAGTATTATTTGAAAATAATAAGCCGCGCAGCCAGAAATTTTTGATGTTTGATCATAATTAAATGTATTAATGAATCTGAAGGGAGAACATTTTATTGTTTTATAAAAATCTTGCCTAAAAGAATGGGGCCGCACATCGAGATAATTTTGAATTTTGAATGAAAAACGATAATTTAATTTATGATAATTATTCAAACAGCGAGAAAATTATAATCTTTGGCTGAAAGCTTCTCGGTCAGAAGGAGCCGCTTTGACGTTTGACCGAATACTGGAAATCTCGTCATAAAAAAGTAAGTGAAAGCGTCCAGTGAAAATATTTAGTCGGTTATCCACATGTCGATATTTTCGTTTTGAATTTTGAAATTAAATAATAAAAATTGTTTTCAACATTCTTGATTTGTCGATTTTGCTAACAGTTCGCAGGCCTCTATTAAATCAACGTTTCAGGCATTCCCGATGTAAATTAATATGTTTATTTTTTAATGTTTTAGAAGAATATTTCATTTTATTGCAACTTATGTAAAAAGACAAAAAGAAACAAAACGTCTTAATTGTGTTGATTTCTCTTTTTCATCTCTTTTATTAGTTTATCCCGACGTTACAAATATTTTTTTAGAACAATTCAACGGTACTTAAATTTTGAGGGCCCTAGATCCCCTGCATCGTTTTGCCTTAATGTTAGCGATCGATAAGGAATGCAATTCAATATGAAACATCAGTCGACCTGTGTTCTTGAAAACGAATATTACTCCAAAATATTTTTTCTTTTTCTCTTAAACTTTACAAACTACCCAAAAGTCAAAAAAATATTGACCGAAAAAAAATATAGAAGTCGCAATCTACGTCGTTTTATAAGATTTTGATTCTTCATATATGTATTTAAAACGGTTAATTTACTGATTATTATACATTCTTCAAAAGGTCTGTTAACGTAACCCGAATGACCTTGTAATGCATTGGGCCCCTAGGAATTCCAAATGCCGAGGACATCGAGGGCCCCGAGGGCCCCAAAATGCATCTTTTACTCAAAATTAATTTGCGCGCATCGGCAGCAGACTCGTAATTTTTGAAAATAAAGAATGTATGAAGAAAATGATTTTTGATTTCGAGGGCTTTTTTCCTAAACTCATAAACGTGAAAATTCTAAGAACGCCCAAAATAAATTGAAAATTGTTCGTTTAAGTGAATATCAAAAAAAAGAATAGAAACTTGAATCATACAATTTTTAAAACTGGTGCCAAAACGGAAGTATTTTTGGCCCTATTTATATACTGGAAAAAACTATTATTTATTTATAATTAGTTATTCAGGAATTATTTTGTTTTTTCAAAACTAAAACAAGGCCTAGCGCGATTTTTCAGAACGCTTGGAATGTGGGTTCTAGTTAATATCGTCCGAGGGACGACACAAAAAATAAATAGATTAAGTTTATAACCTATGGCTCGACTTATTTCGATTATCGATAAAATCGTTGACCTATCGCACGTATGACGACGCGAATGACGTCGAAAGTCGCGCGGTTAAAATATTTTGTCGATTTCGGTCGATTTGTTGAGGATCGGCATTTCCAGCCGTTTTAATTTTTGTCGAGAAAAAAATAAAATTCGACACGGAACATAAATGTATATCGGAGGACGACTAGACGGAAGAATGGGGGTTTTTTTTAAAGAAAAGATATCGGATATTCGAACGGTCCGAAAACGGCGAAAGGACGACGTCAATCTCAGGCAAAAAACGACCAAGGAGAGCGCTAAGAAGCGTAAACGTGGATCATCGGGTCTTCGATCATTATTTACCGAGTCGGGAGACGTCGCTCGACTCCTAGGATTTTAAAAAACATAACGGTTTAAAAATAGGGCGGCTAAGAAACTCAAAAAATAAACGATAACGCGCTATTTATAGTCGTCGCGGGTCGACTTTGTCGGAGTCGCGGAGTCGCAGTTGCGTCGATTCGCGGGACTTCGATTTCTATTTTTTTTTTGCATTTTCTCGGCTTAAAGATTTGCGGATCGTATATTTTTAGCTCTCGAAACCATTAAATCGGTTAACAAAGGTTAAATTTTTAAGAAAGGTTATATATATTAGGAATAATTTTTTTTTTTTTGTTAACCTAGCCGGGTCGTCGTTTGGGACCCCGAGTTTTTGATTTTTCTCGAATAATTCTTTTAATATAAATCTTCCGCGTCCCAAACTTATTGTATTTGTTTACAAAGTCTAAAGAATAAATATTATAATTAAACGACGATTTTAAAAGTCCGAAATTTTGAAAAAAAAAAAACAAGAAATATTCGCTTCCGTCGTCACGAGCGGCGGGACATTGCCGAGTTCGCTCGACATTTTCGCATCATATTGATTCGTTAAGAAATCCAAAATATTGAGCAAATTATGAAGCATATCTTAAATAATTATTTTTATTCTTAGAATAATTAATTTAAAAAAAATTCTCTCGAAAAAAGACTCGAAATGTTCGGGGTTTAATTTTATATATTTTTTTAAAATTTGGAGAGCGATTAAATATCATTATTGTTAATTTTTTACATATAAACTATTAATTCGTTCTTCTTCATTTATGAGAAACGCGAACGGGCGCCCGAATCCCTCTATGGAGGATCATAGCCACGGTTTTCGATGGAATATATGGGGCGGGGGTTTTTCGTCGCCTTCCGTTTCGCAGTTATTTTTCCCGCTTTCTAGCTTATATATTTGACAATTTATTTTTTGGGAAACGAAGGTCGTCAGACAAAACCCCGGCCGTCGGTCGACCGGCGGCCCTCAGAATTTTTCGGAACGGTCGTCCTTTCGAGGACTGTCTGCGCTCGGGAGCGGGGAATTCGACGATCACGATTCGATCGAGCTTCGACGGGGCTCATATTAATTTCGTCTCAAATAGACCCCGTCGGTTTGGGCCGCCGGGCCGGATCGGTCAAAAAAATGCGCGGGACGGCCGACGAGACGATCGTTTAATTACCGATCGCGATCGTAAAACGACGTTTCGTCGGGCCGTCGATCGACGTATTTTGCGTCGCGGGACGATAAAATCGAAAATTGTCGAGAATCGGGGGTCGAACCGGGAAAAGGTTCGGGTCGACGGAGAGTTTTTTGGGGGGGCGGCCAACTTTTCTCTAACCCGGCGGGCCGATTTCGTCCCGCGGGTCGAAGTTCCGAGATTTTCGCGGCGCATTCTGCGGGAACTTTCGCTTTCGAAGATCTAGGCGTCGTCGGGGCTTCTCGTCGGGTCGACGGTCGATTTTTTTTCGATCGATCCGATATTTCTCCTCCGATCGATTTTTCGAGATCAATATTTTCGTTTCGGTTCGTCTGGCGAATTAATTTTTACGTTTTATTCAAAAACGTCCTAAAAACTGATTGCGTTTCTGCATAAAACGATAATAGACTAAATTTTTGAAAACGGCAACGGCATTTTCGTCGACGTCGCAATAAATCGTCGACGGTCAACGTCGGGGGGCGGCGCATACAAGTGGTCGTCGGTCGAGTTTTCCGCGCGCGATCTCGGCGCGGAAAATCGTCCGGCGCGACGAGCGCAAGGTCATATACGTGGCCGGCGCGCGGAAGTGCAGGCGGCGGCGGTGGTAAGGCGCGGTGCGCGGTGGGTGCGCGTTGGCGGCGGCGGCGGCCGAGGCGGCGGCGGCAGTGGCAGCCGGCTTCGCCGGCGGACAGAGCTGCTCCTCGCCCGCCGCCTCCCGCACACATGGAGCCCGCTGCCGCCGTCGTTGCCGTTGCCGCCGCCGCCGCCTGTCGCGGACGACGCGCCCAACGACCCCGGGTACGTAGTCGGCCCGCCGCCCCGCGCCCCGCGCCCGCCGCCTCGCACCCGCTAACGCTCTTCTCTTCTTGCAGGAAGATGTTCATCGGGGGCCTCAGCTGGCAGACGAGTCCAGTACTTTCCGCGCAGGTTCTATTTTGAACGGCGCTGCGCGTTTGTGGTGTTTCTGTTGTTGTGTGTTTCTGTTGCGGTCTGCCTTCTTCGTTATAGCCATGTTCTTCTACGTACTGAGCGGAGTATTCGGATTTATCCTAGGGCACGCACTGACGCATTGGCGGCGCGAGGCTGCGCGCGCAGCAGGGGGCGCGGGCCGAGGCGCGCGGCCGAATCGCATCGACCGCGGATCCGAAACTTTCAGCCGGCGAAAACTTTCGAACGCAAACGGCGCGAAGACGCCCTCGCCCCCCCCGTTGCGCGGGCGCGTCGTCTCGCGCGAACGTAAACGTTCGACTCGAGCGCCGAAACGAATCGATTTCTCCGTCGACGATTTTTCCGCGATTTTCCGAACACAATTTTCCGACCAAAACCTGGCCCCCTTTCTCGCGCGCGAGTTCAACCCGATCCGAAATCGAGAACCACCGAGAGAGGGAGGCGCCCGCCGGAGAGGGGAGGAAGGAGCCGCCCGCCGGCCCGCTCTTCGTCGGTCGCGATCTCGCCGATTCGCTTGTCGAGCGCGATCCGGCCTCGATCCGCCGCGCAAAGTTTCGCCCTCGAACCGTCGAAGGGACCGACCGCCGCCCCGACGGCCGACGACGAAAAAAAGAAACGTTTTTCCCGCGCGCCCATATTTATTTCGGATCCCTCTGTGGACTTTCGCAGATTTATGGCCCGCCTTCGTCGGTCGATCGATCTCCCTCGCGGGTCGAAGATTCGTCTTCGACCCGCGAGGGAAATTTCGTAAAATTACGCGACGCGATAGACGATTTCGAATCGACGTCGATCGAAGCCGATCGCTCCGCGCGGCCCAAATTTCCCGAAGAGGCCTCGACCGCCGCGCTTCGTCAGAAAAGATATCCCCCCCCCTTCCCTCGGCGTTAATTTGTCGAATTCTTTCGCTCCTCCGAGATTCGCGGTTCGCCCCTCGTCGATCCGCGAGAGAGATCGCAGCCCCGCCCGCCGCGAGCTCCAAATCGAGCCGAAAATAGGAAGGGTTTCCTCTTTGCGACCGTTCAATCGACCCGCCAAAAAAACGATTCGATTTGCCCAATTAAAATATTGCGATTGCATTTTTTTTTTAAATTGCGCGCGAAAATTGACGTCCGAAAATAATAACCTCGAGCGTCGCCCGCTTCGCCCCGTCGCGCGACAAAGTTTTCGCCGCCGATGCGCCTCCGCTAGACGAATTCCCCCAAAAAGAAGAGGATATCTTATCGCGAAGGCGAACTCTTTGCCTTCGTAATCGCCTCCGATGTTGCGCGCGGCCCTCGGGCCTTCCCCCGCCCCGCAGATAGCGTTCGCGTTATAACGAGATGTGCCGCTTTTATGATTTACGTTTTCGGCGATAAGCAAATGTGAGGCCGGTCTTATTTCCGCCGCGGCCCGGGCCCGATCTTCCGAAGAGAGCATTTTTTGTGGGGGAATAGTAAAAAAAACTAGCATTCGAGGTGCAAAGGTGCTGTTTGCTCGGAGATTAGAGCGCGTCGCTTCGCGTCGGCCCGCTCGTCGCGGCGGTCGAAGAAATATCTTAATTTTTTATAGCGCGACGTTTGACGTAACGTTTGCTGCGCAAGACGTTGCGGAACGGAATTTGTAATGTTTACCCCGCGATATGAGATTGTAAAAAATGTCGCCGGCTCTCCGCGGTTTCAATTTTTTTTGTTTCGACGATTTTTCCGTTAAGCGATGGGAAAAAATCGATCCCTTTCGCGGCCGAAGACTTTCCCGCCGCTCGCGGAAGCGAATCGATCGTTTGTAGTCGAGCGAGGCTCGACGGATCGACCGTTTTCCGCGCCCGACGGCCGTGGTCGATCGCTTCGCGGCCGTCGATGCGGCGGGCGCGGTCGCAGAGGCGGGCTTCGTCGTCGAATCGTCCTAAATTGGCGTTTCGATCGCCAATCTCGCCGGAGATCCGGCAGGTGCGAGCGCCGTCTTCGGTCGACCGCTCGTCTATTCGAAGGCGTCGATAATGTGTGACGATAATCATTTTTTTTTTTATTAAATTAGCGCCGTATAATATTTTTTTAAAATAAGAGTTAAGGTAGAGAATTATTAGTTCGGATGTTCGTGCGAGCTTTGAGCCGCCGAGAAAGTTTAGGATAAATCTGATTTTTAATGAAAGCCGACGAAACGTTTTGTGATTGTAAATGTATTTACATATTTAGAATTTGGCCGGATCATAAATGTGTATCCTTATTTAATTATTCTTCTTTAGCGTCCATTTTAAATTTAACGCGGTTTGCCGTTTCCATTCCGCGGGCCAGACGTATCGGCCCAATAATTTTGTTAGAAAAAGACTTTAACAGAGTTTTTTTTATTTAATTTAAAAAAAAGAATGTATCTTTATTAATCGAATATCGGATCGAACCTTATAGACGGTTCTTATTCGTTCTCCCGATGAATAACTCTTTTATTAAATTTGTAAAAAAATATTATGAGGAACTCATAGATTCGACTAAAAGTAGACAGAGTTGAATGAATTAAATTGAATATTTTCATAATTGCGGTTAAATTTATGTACGGATATAATATATCCCGCGTTAATGCCAATTTCTTGAGTCTCTCGAACATTGAATAAAATAAAACATAGCTAAATTGTTCTTTATTTAAATAAAAAATACATTTACGTTTAATACTACATATATTGTATTTATAGATTACGAAATGTTTAGTGTGTCGATCGAACACCTGTAGCTCTACTATTTACCCTCAAAAGATATAATAATATTTTTTATCGCGAAGTTTAAATGGGATTTTTAATAATTTAATTCAGTATCGACGCCAGTCTAATTTAAAAAAAAATAAAACTATTAATATCGATTACTTTCCTAGTAATTGATTACTATACAATACTATATAATATTAGTCTATTAATTTTAATATCAATATAATAATAATTTTAAGATTGGTCTTTTAGCACTTTATCGAACTTTGCATTTTATAGTAAAATTAAATAAAATATATTTTTACTATAGTTTTTTTTTAAATTATTTATAATTATCACGTTATATTGTAATTATAATTACGATCTATGTATATAATTATTATAAATGAATAATTTGTATAATAAATTAATCCTTCGTTAAATATGAGGTTTACTTTTTAGAATTTAAATTGCGTTGTTTTGTGCGGTGATTTATATAAGGTTTTATCTAGGAAAAGCGATTCTTATAACAGTAATTTAAATAAAAAATAATCTTTAGATATCCTCGCCGAAGTAATTTTATTATATGAGTTAGTTATGCCGCGTGAAAATTATTCGCACGAATATTTATGGAATGTGTTGTTTCGGTTAAATACCATTCGTGCTAATTATGCTTTTTAATTGATTAAAAAACCAATGATGACGTTAAAAGATAATACTAATATTGAAAGCTCGGTGAATACGTGTAGTATTTTTGGTTCCCTAATGTTGTTTGTGATATTCTTAAAATAGTACAGTTTAAGATCCCTTGTACAGATATAGTTTTTACGCGACTAGATAAGACAGCGGATTACGGGTAGTAAAATTAAAATTTACGACCGTTTTACATGATAATAATTGTGAACAGCCGTAGTAATTATGTGGGTAAGGTGTGCTCTTTGAGTTAAAAAAATATGTAATTGATTTAATTCTAATTTAATTACGGTTAAAAGCAAACGAGGATATTTTTACCACTTCTATTTATTGCGTATATATTTCAGAATGGCATTTCAATTTTACGAATTTTTAAAAGCATTCGTTGCGTCAACTTTATGATTAATATTCCGAGATATGTATGCATCATCGTGTTTTAAAATTTCTTATTAATTCACTATGCGGAATTTTAAGGGTAAAAAAAAATTAGAGTTCATCACTTCCGTCGCCATCGCTCGAACGCTTATAATTATTATTGGATAGCATGCGATAGCTGCATAGAAAAAATGAGAAAAATCATATGCCGGCGATGACAGTGATGTATATATTAGTTTTAGTTTTGACGTGGAAAAAAATGATCTGAAATAATTTCACCGTGTCACGGATGAACGGTTATGTGTTGGGAAAGATGAATGACAAAATGATAAATGCGGTTAGAATGAGGTTGATAATAAGTGACAGGATGAGAAGTCTGTGGATGTTCATGCGCGATTGAGGATAGAAAAAAATATGGTCGTGTACGCAATGGGGAACAGGATGGATGCGAAAAAAATTTGACAAATATCTTTGAAATGTTTTGCATGTGGGATCATCGCGCTTATAGCGCGAGAGTACTATCCGCGAACCGTATTAATAATTATTACGTGTAATTTAATATTGTATGAAACCGATATTGAATCGAAGGCTATGTGCTCCAAATGCAAATACGTCAATTTGCGTTATGCTCATTATAAGCTGCAAAATCTATCGAAAAGGGATCAAAAAAATACTATGAAATTGCTTATTTTTAATATAAACTATTTATTACTTATAATAACATTACTATTGTATAGATCCGAGTTGTAGAATAATTCTCCATTAACTGTTGTCCCGGAAGGAAAAAGGCCTCCGATTCGATAAAGTGCTTTTGTAAGTTTTTTGAGGAACTCTTTCAAAAATTATCTTTGGCTTATGAAAAAAAAGCCGGAAAACGCTATTAGATCCGAGATGACCCTCGGTCGGCTAGAAAATTCAATTTGTCTCTTGAAAAAGAAAATATTTGTTACGATTTAACCAGTTGCCTTTCTGTCATATTTCTATATTTTATCCTTCAATAAATCATTTTACAGATATTAGAAAATACATTTTTCTATGATATCTTTCGAGCGGATATCGCAGCTGTTGTATTTTTGACGCGTTTTGATCCTGGCTAGAAAATTGGCCTGGACATTCTACGAGAGGAAAATTTTACGTGACACATGCGTCATGAAACAATTATGTATACATAGATTTTAAAATTATTATAAATTTAAATAAATATATTTTTTAAATAGATTTTATCGCGTCCGTAAATAAATACGAAATTATATAATATATTTTCATCTATTTATAAAAAGTCTTTGATCGTTTAAACAGTGATATCCTTTATACAATTTTTCTTTTCGCGGGTTAGGTTTCTAGACTATCGGGATTCACTGATTGAACATTTTCCATTACAGATCAAAATCTACCGTGTAATATTTCAATTCTTCACCATTACCCTCTGGATACAAATGTAAATTTATGGCGCAGCTATATATATATTTATACGTTTGATTCCCTTATTACAAGGGAAGAGCTCCCTCTCCGAGTTTCGCGTCTATTTCTATTTTGGACACATAGAATCATTTTTCTGGTTTTTAAATCACGCTTATTGTATACAACAAGGCAATGAAATGTTTTATGTTCAAGAGTGGTCTCTTAATGCTCTATAAATCCGGATGATAATACAAAAATTGTATTACAATGTTTATGAAGTCTCAGAACGTGGTCTCTGCGCACTCATACAGATATTTCACAAAGTTGGAATCACAGGGTTGAACTGTCTAGACGCGTAGATGTTCAAGACAGTTAAAGAAGGGACAGACGAAATAATTGCCAAAAAGTGAAAATCGTAGGGGAAAGTCAGCCGAGACGGTCGTTTGCACATTTGATTTTTATATTTTTGCTATTTACATTTGCATATGTACTATATATATTAAACTCGAAGCATTCAACAGATTATTGGAAATAGTTGTATGCAATTTTATTAAAAAATCCGAATTTTAATTGAAAAACATATTTTTAAAATTTTCCACATTTGTACGGTTATATTATTTGGTGAATACAGTTTTCAATAGTTTCGAACATTTATACAAAAGAGAAATATATTAGAATAGTATGTGGGGCCTGAAGTTTATTAAAAAAAAATTGTCATATTTAACGACCCTTAAATTTTCATCGGCATATTTCTGCACCACGTCTACTGTATGTGTACAAGTGGAATCGTACTTTACAATACTGAACTTTTCATACGGAGATTTTTTTGCTTATAAACTTCATTAATTAAAAATTTGAAATTCTGTGTACCAGACATATAATTAAAGCTAAGATATTCGTGGTTTATTTTTAATTCATTATAAGTACAATTTTTGAAATATGTATTTTATGGTTTGGTGGTATTTTTACTCGATACTCGAGGCTCGTCCATAGACACTGCGAAGCTGCAGCACTCCAAAGCAAATTGAGAAAAAATATATTTATGTAAAATAATATATGGGTGGGTCTATTGATCTATTATGAATTTGAAAATATATATTTAATTTATATTTATTAACCTGGCCGTCGGCTTCGCGGGTAGTGTTGCTCCGCGCGATATAGTGCAAAGATCAGTCTGTATGTTAGCGCTACCAGCGTAGAGTATTGGATGGATGCGGGCCGGTAGCGAAGTGGGGGGGGGAGGGTTGCCGCTAAGCGCCGTGTCACGCTGCGATTCGGTGCAGTCAACTGACACATTGTAGCGCATTAAGATTGACTCACAGCTTCTTTGAGTCACGTTTCACTTATTTATTATTGTTAATATTATTTAATTGTTTTATCTCAGCTTATTTTTTTATATTTTAACAAAATCTGAGCGAAATGTACTTTTTTAATTTTTAATATTCCGCAGCACTGCTATATATTTTACCCACGAGCCGCCACTCTCGATACCTTAGAAATGGAAATTTATATCGAGAGAAAATGGCGCAAGCGCACTACTATGTCAATATTATTGTTATACGAGCCACAGCCGTTAAACATGGCACTTCCAGTGTTACCCAATTAGCGATTAAACCGACAGATAAAATATGTTTTACTACCTTTTTGTCAGTAAACATTAATGGTGTGCTCGTTACAGCTTTATTTTTTACTTGCACGAAGGGCTCGTGTTTCAATTGAGACATTTGACGAGCCCGAGTCGCGTGGATGTAGTCAACTCTTAATAAATAAGTTATTATTAATCTTTGATTTAGTTTAAAAATAAAACAGGGATCCACATATAATATTTAGTGTCATCTATATGCGAGAATGTAATGGACGTATTATTTTTATGCCACGGAACGTTTGGGAAAATCGATGGAGGCGGCATACACTCTTGGGAAAATATCGGTACGCTTAAAGTTCTTTTATATTTTACCGAGATTCCAGACGGACATCGCGGGTCCGTATGGCACATACATACATACATTAGGTCCTGTCATACGTCTGAAGAAAGATAGAGGGAGAAAGGGACCCGTGTGCGTGGAGTCAGAGTGAGAAGTGAAGCATTTCAAATATCCGATTCCGTACTCGAATGCAGGTCGATTGTCATGTGAACCAGACAGACTCGGCTGGCGTACACTGCACTCAATTGCACGAGACACGTCAGAAATATTTAATCTTTTATTTTTAAAGTCGATATGTGGAGCAGATGGGTGTGTGTGTGGGAACATTCTTTGGCATGTGGCGAAAAATACCAGTGTTTTTTTTGCAGTATTGATAATGCATTAAAAGGCGTGGTGTGAATTCGGGATAGAGATATATTGTACGCACGTGAAGCTTCCGTTTCGTATGATTAATTGTTATTTTGGACGCCGGTCGTGTATAAATCATTTATTTTTTCACGTGATGAAATTAACACCCGCGTTGTTAGATGATTCTTCGTAAACATCGATTCTTTTGACACTTTACTGATATAGAATTATCAATAAAATTGTTGTTTCGTGTCGCAGTTATAAATATTTTGATCAGATTGTAGTCGCCTGAATTGCGCGGCAAATTATTGATTACGACTGTATTTTGGCACGTAAATAACGAAACAGCGTGTAAATAATCTACACAGCTGAAAATCACATATTTTCAACAATAATCTCATAATACAATTAATTAAATAAAAATATATCTTATATTAGTGTTGTCTCGTGTAATTATTATTATAGTATATCTATGCACCGTCGACAAATTATTTTCGTTTAATTTTTTTCTGATTATTGTTTTTATTTCTGGTTAGTATTAACGCTTTTTTAGCTTTCTGTCATTCAACGTCATGCAGTATTCTTTGGATGTCATTCATTCGAGAACTGATAACCTCTAGTTTCAGTTATCTACAGTTTACATAATATGGACTATCTCAATACATGTAAATTATATTTACAATCAATATAATGAATTGATCAAATTGGAAATAAAGATATAATACAATATTAAAAGACACTTTCTTTTTCCATTTTTTAAAAAAAATACCATTATCCTTTTATTTTATTAATATTTGATCTCGAAATAACTTTTTCAGTGTCGCGTACATAATCATTTTTTTTTTTATTAAATTTAATTCACTGTTTAAATCTCGTTAACAAGAAAAAAAATATTAATAATAATGGGGAAACTCTGGTCGTCGATATTGATGAAGATCGCCACCCTACCGTGTTCTGCCAAAGTGCCAGCGGCACAATTGCTAAGTGCTGTCTTCACTTCGGTTTTATTTTCGCCCTCATTACTTTCACACATTTGGTTCTAGCTTTTAAATCTTCTTCAGTAGCGTAAAGAACAAGTCACGCCAAGTCGTTTCCTCTCAGCGTTAACCCTACACATTTATCAGATATCAGCTCTCACCGACTACTATCTATTTCGTAAACGATTTCCGACAGTAATGTATGGCATTAATTATTTAGAGCTTCAATTAATATGCCGATATCGTTATGTATGCAAATTCGCATAAATGTATCCAGTCGAGAATCTATAATAGACGAGCGACGTGCGAATATATACCGAAAATGTAGGATTTATATTAGTATACGTCTACGAGAGATTGACTGTTACCTTAACCTACAATCTAAAATCATAATATTTACAACTTTATATATATATATGTTGTTTGTTTATCGTTATGTTCAAAGGATGAGTTCAATTTGTAGTCATCAAAGCTTGATGCAACACTCCATAGCGTTGATTGACCAAGCGAAACCGCTAATGCATAACAAGACACTAGAGACACATATTTATGTGGGAACTGTTTTTATTTTATTCGTCATCTTCGCTTTTTTCTTCTCTGTCGCCTCTAGCTCGTCTTCTTCATGTTCCGACCGGTTTTCAATGGTGACGTCGCGTCTGAAAAGAAGTAGGGTACACAATGAGATACAAACGATGCGCCTGGAAGTGTGAATGATGGACCAATGTCATCGTTGGATTATGTAACTTGCGGCCGTGTCTCTCTATTGTACGCATTATTATTTTTTTGTTCTATATAATAGACTATTCTATTACGTATAAGGTATGGAGAATTTTTTATCATACGAAATATATTCTTCTTGGTCTTGAACTTTTAACGATATACTCAAGTTCTGCCTTATAATCATGCAGATGATCGTTTGGTTCAAATATCAACGAATTGCAACTTGAATATTCATCCCACGTTGAAATATCACTATCGACGAATACTCAATATCTAGTGATTTAAACTGATTCAGCTATCATGAAATTGGATTATATTGCACTGGAATGGATTTGCGCAAGTAAACGCTGTCGGTTGCGATGTAATTGCGTTTTCCGTGTGACTCGACCGCATGTAACTCTATCGTTTCATCTCTAGTATCTGGTTATAATTATTATCTGGCACACGGTATCAAACGAGTGCAATAGGTTGACGACTTGCACATGCAGATTATCTTATCTTGATTATAAATGCGTTCTGTTTGCAATGTTTATTCAGGCGGCAAGACGGCGACCGCATGCAGTCGATACGCAGACGGCATGCGGAAACGACAACTTTAAATTTAACTTCTATTAATCTAAACAAATTATCATTTAAACTTGATAATTAACCCTTTCCACGAATCTACGTTAATTAATTTTATTTTACGAATACATAAAAACAGATTTTCATTGAAAAAATAAATAAGAAACATCCGTTGGGTTTGATCTGATGTTTTATTCAATAAAACTCATTTTATTTAAATTAATAAATAGAAAAAAACGTGGTTCAATTTTTTATTAAAACATCTTTTGGGCTAATACGTCTCGGGCTCACAGAGTGGAAAAGGTTAATATAATAATAGTGGCTGTGCACATTTTCTAGAAAAAATAATTTAAAATTAATTTTATTAGATCACACAAAACACCAAAATATAATATAATATTAGTTTTTAATTTTATTTTACTATTTGACGATGGATAAATGCAACTCAGTCGCAGTTAACTTTTATTATTATGACAGTTTGTTCGATACCTACAAGCCGTGACACTGGTTAATAAGAATGTATAATAGGGAATAATCTGTAAAATAATAATTTATTTATAAAACGATTAAGTAGTGATTATTATTAAAAAAAAATATATTTTAGCTAATTTTTATTTTGTTATATACAATTTCCAAATGTTTCAATTATTAAATATACAAGGGATTATTTCTGGGATATAAAATCAAATTTATGTTGCCAAATATTTACTCGTGCAAACATAGAATGAATGTTTTTTTCTTCATAATCCGACCAACAAGTGATTTGTATGCCACATCCACCCCTTTAATGAAATACTTCTTGTTACGCGGCAGTCGTAAAAAAATGTTGGCGATAAAAGTTTCCTACTCGAAAGTTGGCTTCATTGAATGCTTTTATGCCTCTTACGATAATTTGATCAGGGCTTTGAGTAGAAATAAAATGCTGCTCATGAATTGGTAATGAAGATATATTGAATTTTTATGTGAATAAGTGAAGATGTTCCACGTCAAATTATTGAATACAATAGAAGATAATAGTTTTCATCAATACACAATTCCGCCAAACATACATACATGTGTATGGTAAATAAATGAGATATTAGTTTTAAATTATAAACAAGAATGTTTAATTAAACATATTTACATTCTTGATAGATAGTTTTATTGGTGAAATAAATCTTAACATTACAGCCTCTCTATACCCGATTTAACAGCTAAATTTTATGAGCTTCCCGAATAATTCATTGGATACACAGCGAACACATGTGTATATTTGATTTATATAAATTGTTGATATATTCATATTAAATAATCTTATTTGAATTGTTAGATTCATGTAAATATTAATACGAACAAGGAAAATTTTATTGAATGTATACTTTACGTCAACATTAGGCACTTATCAATTCAGCCTTTATTGCAGCTGCAACATCATAGTTCAAACAAATATTTTAATTATTGTGTGACTATCCCATCTGCGGGAGTATACTTTAATTCACCGGCCATATCTGTGACTGTTTTTTTTAACGAATATCAAATGTTAAAATACTATTTTATCAATCGGAATCATGATCGTTCAAACTTAATTAATGGCCGTGTTGAGTCGGTACAATGTATGTATATGCGTCGAGGACGAGTATGTGAAATGATTTCACGACGTCTTTAGTTTTATTTTTAATAAATGAAGATATCTCTCGTCGGTTTCGGTCGCCTTCTATTTTGGTTATGCTTTATAGTTGCTGTCAAAACTTATCAGACAATGACCGAATCGTTTTATCTTGTACGGAAAATAAATGTTTTCTGGTGTACACACTGGGGAAATGTAAATTTTTGTGTTAATAGGTAAACAAGAGTTTTTAGATATGATTATCCTGTGTTATATTAAACATTGATGTAGTTGATTGTATACATGTGTCAAATATAGTTTTATATTCCTAGCTAACTTTATGATACTTACAGTATTTTTTTTTGTCTGCAGTCTTAAAATGAATTGCGTTTCTCAGTTTTAGGACTTTAAAGCCAATCTGTTAGTAGACTATTTATACTCTCTCAGAGATTGTTTATATTGCTCTACTTGGATATTCAACAATTTTTTCTACATACATATAAATTAGCTACAATTCCGATTCAGTTTGTATTGTTTAGTAAGTCCAAAATGTGATACTTTGACTATTCACTATTCATCATATTGGAAGAGATTTAAAACATTTTAATACTGCATCTAAAGCTTTATTGACCGAAACTCGTGATAGTCAATTTTTCACGGCGCTCATTCACTCGTTTCAGACGATTCGAGCGATAATTTCGGCAGTATTCCGTATATTTATCGGGCGTCTCGGGAGACAGGGAAAGCCCGGAAAATGGGCCCAGCTGTCCCCCGTTCAACGATTAAAGATGATTAATTCGGCCGGTGCCCAGTGTCCAGCTGGCCAAGTCTTCCCAGCTTCGGTCCAACCATCCACACACACGTGCGTATGCGCACACATATATATTTATAGCTAGTGGCGAATGATTGACATAACTGTAACTTAACGCCAAACATCCAACCGTGTCGACCGCTCCGCAAATAAATCTCTATGTGGCCCGCTGCAGAAATATTCTGCGGATGGGAGCCAGTGTGCGTGTGGGTGTGCGTGTGTGTGGCCATATCCAACCACACATTGGACTTCTAGTCTTGGCTTTGCAGAAGAACCTCTCCGTAGCGACATTATTACCATATTCATTTGAAAATTATATTTAACTAAACGAATGTACCAAGGACGCTTATGATTATTTTTAAATAAATTAATTCTAAAAGTTAAAATCTATTTTTTTAATTTTAGTTATGTTGATTAAATAATAATATGATTGATTATTTTAATAAAAATAAATACTAAATTTATAGCGTTTATTTTAATTAGTTCATTGCCTACGGGAGGACGTGGATTCCGCGTTTTTGCGTATGTCCGGGGCGCGCACACTCCGCGCTTGATCGGTTAAAACTTTTATAACGTTTTGTTTTTTCAAATATTTTTATTTAGGTTAGATAGTCGATAGTTGTATCAATACAAACATAATTTAGACCTTAAGGAGATTTTGGTAAATGCGGCAATGGCATATAAACCATTTATTCGAAATATTTTAGACTTTTACAAGACGGAGTGTGTTTAGAAATTGTCGACTTTTGTCAGTAATTGTTCAATGTTTTTTATTTACTGCAAAATGAACATCATTTAGGAATTAATTTATTTATTATATTGTTATAATATTTGATTTTTTATTCAAATATTTTTTTTATCGGTAGGATACTTAGTTTTATTTTTGATGAATAAATTATTACTGGTGGCCTATCGTAACTGTTCTCTTTTATTTATGAAGTTCCTCAACATTCAGACTAATAAAAACAGCTGATGTGGATAGTAAAAATGATGGCCTATCGCAGTGACCTTAACATTTTACACACAAGCCTTCTATATAAATATTCAAAATTCAGCATTCAAAAGACCATGTTCAAACCATGAATTATAAAAATTTCAAATCGGCCCGTTTCCAAAAATGTTTGGTGACCCCTGTTATAAGATATAAATATTTTTTTTGCATTTACTATCCAGTACATGTTGAAATTCAAGTAGTTAAATTTTCAGCTCAATAGCTTGATTAAAAAAAGAGTTATTATTTTTCTTGTAAAAAACGACATTTCGCGACATTTGCGATTCGCCCCGTAGGCAATGTGTTAAAAGGAATTTTTATCTATAATATCTGGTTAAATAAGTTAAAAATATAAATATATTTTTCCCAACTGTGTAAAAATTTTCTATATTAATTTTGCAATGAATAAGCTTATCATTGGGAAGTTAATGTTTATCGTAAATTCAAAAAAAAATCGGGTTATTGCCTTATTTTATCAAACGATGTTTTTTTTGCGTCTATACATATGTGTACTAGATATCATTCATTGTCATGTAATAGTCAGGTTTATCAAAAAGCATGTATAACTTTTTTTATTTCCCAAGCAAACACTGTATTCGGTGCACATTGGTAACTCAGACACGTACCCAGGCCAGATTGTGGGGTTGGGTTTATGCGAGTTTAATGTCTATTTTTATACAGGTAGTATCAGACAGTTTGTATCAAAACAGCTATTGATCTCGCAGAATAAATACATTTGGCTAAAAATTTGGCAACATAGCCAAAAAGTCTATGTCAGGTATGGTATTCCCACTGTAGCGTAGCTCACCTGCAGTCGTGCGATGGGGCCACACCTATGGATATTGGATTAGATTGATGCGGAAAGTCCATTTCGCTAATGTACACGCTGCTACATTAACTTATATTAAAAATCTTAATGGGTATAAATTCACAATGTAAACAAAAGTATAATCACGTATCTTAATTGTATTAAAATATGGAAAATGTAGAGTTTATACTAAATGCTAAATTAATCGCTAAAATTAGGTGTTAGGATATGCGATAGATACAATCCATAAAAAAAGAATTGAATAGACTAAAAAGTGTTGGGATGTCTCATTTCCTGTATCAAATTACGCCTTTGAAAATGTCTACCGGTTTCCGGACAATTTAATCACACGTTCAGAAAAAAAAATGGATTTCTTCTAGAGGACAAAATGTGTTTCTTTTGATAGTACCGCATGTGGTAGAAGAAACTGTCACTTTTATAATTAAACTATTGATAACAGAGAAGATCTGTATTTTTTTCTACTATAAATAAAATAAGAGCGTCTCATTCAGTCATCTGCGTTAGCTCATGCGGAAAATTTGTCCCTGAAAACATTTCCGTTCGTATCGGCACAATATATAAGTAATAGTGTTTTAAAATGTGTATTGCAAACACATAACGATGACTGTTTTATTTTTAAAATAACTTTATCAGTTGTCTCGGTATGGCATATTTCCGCAACATTAGTTTTTACGCACTGGCTCGTAAAAAAATGACCGCAGATTCAATAACACCGTTAATGGGCAAATTTTATGACGTCGGAATCCGTAATGTGTATTTATTATAGCCTGAAGGATGTACGTGTTAATTTAAATAATTAATGATTATTTTTAATATTATATATATCCATGCCTATGATAGAGCTTGTAAATATTTTAGCAATTGAATGCAACGAGTTGAATGAATATAATGCATATTGCGTTATAATTGTATCCCTGATGTTTTATTAATAAAAAATGGCAGCAAATATAATATATTTTACAAAAATATGTAACATTTATAAAGGGGATAGAACGTTCGTTGTCCATGCGGAATTAACTTGTGGGGTATCTATCAGTTTGAATGCGTTTCTGCATTGTCGATTTTACGACGCTCTTCTACGTTTGTTATTTATGAGATTGACTTGTACATAACGTAACTAGTATATACATGGTTTTGTTAACTGCTACATCAAATCAAAGCATATTACATTTTAAAACACTAATTAATATTTTTTCTTTCATTATATAAACTTCATTGATTTAAATTGAAATTTTATTAATAATTGCAACGCTTTTTAATTTTAGTTAAATATATTTTGTATTATTAATATATCTACTCTATATAAGTTCATATGTATATATCATTTTATTATTTCGTCCTTTGATTTTTCATTCATCACTTTCGTTACAATATAAAATAATTGGTTCGCGGGCCATGACGGACATTTCCTTCTTGTTACAGTCAATTACAGTGCTCGTGGCTTTGTACAGGTAATTAATAACATGCTTGTTGGATCTAGTAGTTACTGTTCATTCACCGAAATTTACTGACTATGACATGCATGTCATCGGTGTGAAATTACTGTAGATAATATCGTGTGATATTACCTGAAATTGTAGTAGATAAATTACTTGTGTCAACAATATTGAAAAAAATCTTCAATACATACTATTATATATGATATTTAATAACAGTATCTCTGTGAATTTTGGGACGACTAATTCTCGTATATAATTAATGCATTGCGACTGTATTTTTTTAACGTAATATTAATATATTTTTAAGCGTTTATGACAAATGCAATGTTAGTATTGTAAACTACGCGTTAATTGAGTGCATCTGAAAAAAGATTTTATATACATCTTATTATGTTATTAAACCAATGAAATATATAATGGTTGTTCTATTGCATTTAGTATTTAAGCCACAGAAATCATCGCCGCTATTTGTCAGTATGGTGTGGGAAAATGAAGGCCATAAATGCGATTATGATTATTATCACTATCAAATTGCAATTGCAATTTCTATAGTTGTATTGTAGTTGTAATACTAATGTAAACGAACTTGACTCTAAAATTTAAAAAATCTAAATATAGTTAGCATACAACTATTAATTTAGTTACATAATACTTGGATTGAATTGAATTTTTAAACACAAAACCTTTTTCTATGTAATATTTTTCATAAAAAAAGGTTAGATATTTTTATTTTACATAAAAGTATATTCATAGATAACTTTTACCAATCATTACTATGTATTCTAAGATTTTTTTTGGTTATTCGCTTATTTATTTAATTATTAATATATAAGACAATTACTTACACTCTATATTTATTTATTACTATAGGCAGAAAAAAGCTATTTTTGATAATATAAGTTGGAAACATATTTTTTAGAGAAATATATTTTATTTCATATTATTTATATGACAATGGATTAATGACATTAAAACAAATTCCAAAGCGCTATTAAACCTTTAAAAATGTTCAATAAAGATTCTAAATATGCGGAAACAATGAGTCTCACATCTACATTCCCCCTGTCATAAAGAATTCTCAAATTTCGCAGAAAGTTTAACCTATCCGGGTACTAACTTAGCTCAGTCATGGTTAACTTACTTTATAAAAATTGTATAATTGGATGTTACCTACAAGCCATGACACTGGTTTAAAATGTTTCTTTAGATGTGTATAGACATCCAATTTAAATTATCACCAACAATCCTTTTAGAAACTGCTATTTTTAATGCCATTATAGAGAAGAATCAATGAAAATGCATTAACTGGCCATTGCAAAAAATAATTTTGTATCGATTGTTGATTTATTAAATTGTTTTTGAAATTTATTAGATTTAAAACTATACTATAGATATTACATATAGTTTAAGTGGCTTATTTTAGAATCATACCACTATCGGAAAATATGTATCTTCTATATGCTTCCTCGATCTTTGGTTTTGCTATTTTATTCAACCGATACGTCACGGTGCCTCAAAATCAACTGCGTCACTCAAAGGGGGTATATTTATAATGAAAAATAGACCCCAAGTATTTCAAGTCGAGATATTGATGAAATCTAAGTCAATATCTTGTCTTTTTTAAAAGAAAATGGATTATTCTAAGAATAAAAATAATTATTCTTGATATGCTTTAAAATTTGGTCGATATTTTGAATTTTCAACTATTCAATATGACGCGTAAATGATACGCACACTTGACGATGTCTCGCCGCAGACTGAGGACACGCCGTTGACTACCGCGATCGCGAATTTTCGCAGCACATGTCAGTACGTTTCACTCGCACAAAAAACATCGCACCCGTGGCATCAGAAGCGATTATTGTTGATTTATTTTTTTCACACTTGCGGACAATCAAGGTCAAAGTCTATTTATAATATTTATTCTTTAGACTTTTTTAGATAAATATAAAAATATTGTGACATGTAGGATTTATATTAAAAGAGTTATTAGAGAAAAAGCTCGTAATGAGCGAATTATTTTTTGCACTTTTTACGCACATTTTACGCAAAAAAACGTATTTCATGTATAGCATTGAATTATCAGGCTATAGCAAAGTAAAAATGCAATTGGAAAAAAATAAGCTAGAGAGTGATTCTTTCATAATTGACGAGAAGATACGATAATAAAACTGTGATTTATTTAAGCGCGCATCTGGCTTCACACGAATACGCTTGAACGCGGATATTAGAACGCTTCTGCTTGACGCGTATTCGCGTCAACGCTCATAAAGTGGTTAAAAGAGCTATTGGAGAAAAATCAAAATTCTGGAGCTTCCAATCCAGTTGCTAATATTGCGGAGCCATGACAGCTTCTATTTTCCCAGTCACAGTTTACCTTCTACTTTTCTTTCTATGATGGTCTGCAGAAGGCGATACTTTGAACGTGTCCAGTACTCAATTTTACGTGTGTCCAGAAGCTACCACTTCTTGTCGAAGAAGACGGTTGTATTCTTGACGAATTCCGTCCATGTAATATTCAACATTCTTCGGTAGCATCACACCTTAAACGCATTCAGACGGTTCGTTCGCCATTGTTCGCTAATAGCAAAGTCCATATCTGCAACCATACAGAAGTACAGACCACACGTAGCATCACAGAGGTCGGAAACGAATCTTCAAGAAGAGTCAGCGTCAACATAATATGTTTTTCATTTTGATTGAAAGCATTCCTCGCCATCTCAATTCTGACAATGATTTTCTACATTTCTAAAATTCATATAAATCTTTTTATGTTTTTAATTTTAATTTGATACTAATTTTACATCGAAAAAAGTAATTATATGATACGACTAAAAAATTCTCAACGAAGAGTCAAAAATCCTCAATAAATTTATATAGGTTAGAGTAGGATAAGTGTGATTTTAAACAAGCAAATATTATATTATTAATTTGATTAAAAATGGACTAAATGTGTATTTTTGATGATTTTTTGATTTTTGGGATAGTAAAAAAACTAATGATAGTGTATCTTAAAATGTAATAGTTTATTTCATATCTGTCGACTGTAAAATTATCGGATACGTGATTGTGCGCGCATATAAAAATCTTTAACGGGCGCCATTTTTTGTGGCATGCCCGGGCACATGCGCACTGGTGTGACAGTTCATTACGGGCCGGATTACCTACATTCTATCGCGCTTTCCCGGCGTCGACTGCGAATAATGATTGTGACAACAATTTGGAATGAATGGGTATAGAAAGGGCGCTGAAACAAAACGAGATATGGGGGCAGATTCAGCCTGCATTATTCCAGATTAACGAGCTTCGCGGCGGATCGGAACACTTTTTTCTTCGCGTCGGACATTTCTATTCATGCCGGCGACTATTATCTCATATGCAGCTTGTCTCTCGCCATTTAAATTCTCACAGATGGGAATTCTATTGTTTGCCGATAACGCATTTCATGCAGAAGAGTCTATGAGAATGAAGAAATTGTCGGAAAAAATGACCTGCAAACCCGGTGCGCTCGCTATTCGTCCGCCTTCCAGCCAGACAATAACAGTTCACTTTTGTGTGAATATTTGGATGGATGCATAAAATATTCACGAAAAAGTTTTTTTTAATGCTCATTTTAATAGAAAGCTGGGTGGAAAACCGTTGTGAGAATAGGAAATTCGAACGAAAATCTCAAAATATTTTTTTCTTCATGATTTATTAGTTGTGAATGATGAAAATGGTTCCGATGTAGCATAGAAAATCATGTATATATATAGTTCGGTTTTCCATCGGATAATTCATCGTCATGATTTTAAAATTCCATTGTAATTAACTAAAATTTAATAAACATTTTTATATATTAACGCCCTTGATCATTATCAGAACTACATGTTTTTTTCACCGTAATATATACCCTAATCTTAAATATTGTTTTTATCATTACCAACTTAGTACTTACGAATAACAAAGTTGATAGATTATTATGAATATTAAATATAATAGACACATTTTATGAATAAACTGAATTTTATGCGATGATGGCTTATTTTGAATATATATTTATACAAATGGCTCGTACCATCAATTATAGCGTAACATGGGATGCTAAAGAATCGTACACACTACATTACTTCCGATTTCTCGCGCCATAATGACCATTTCTGTTTTATTTAAAATTGAAAAATTAAACATGAAAGCGTCGCCAGAGGTGCGATTGTAATTTTTTATGCAAATTATCGCAAAACACGTTACGTTTGTTCTGAGGAAGACTACGGATAGCGAAGCACCCCTAAGGTGTGTCAAAGCGTTTTTATTTTTTATTTTTTAATATTTTACATGGGTAATGAGGCGTGAACGTATCAGATGAAAGCTGCTCGCGTTAAAGATGAAAAGCTTGTTTACTCCGTGAATAAAATATTTATTTATATGTATTATGCAAACGAAAAGATGTGCGATAAATATCGCTCTTGGCTCATTTAATCGCTTAAATTTTTTAATTTGTGTATCGTGATTTATATAAATTAATAATATTAATATGTAAGCGTACAAAGATACAAAGATACGTCGCGTAGGATATTGATATTTTCTGCAATCTAAGTTTTATAATAAAATATTTAATTCTAATCCAAAATCGCGCATTAAGGTTTATTTTTGTAAATCAGTCATTATTTTATGACAGCTGAATTATGTTGGACTAATTTCTGTAAAAAAAACCGTAATTGAAAACAATATTACAACAAAGTTCGTCCAGGGCGAGGGTTGTCAGTTTGAGTAGTCCTTGTCTAGTTAATCCACTTAGTTAACATAGTCCTCTGAATTTTTATAAAATATTATCGTAGATTTTTTTCTAAAGATTATATAAGCTGCATATGGTTTTATTTAATTAGCGATGTTTAAAAATATAATATGATTACTGCTGTTAAGTGTCACTGATTGATAACAAAGTAGGAATGATATTGACAATCCTACCTTCTTAGGCGTTTATATGGGTTTAGAGCCTTTAAGCTACTTAAAAAAACGTTTGTTCGCGTCTATAGATGTATTTTTTTTATTTTAAACTATTGATTTTTGAAATAATATTTTTGTGCTAGAATTTTCTTGCAATTCTTCCTCACGTCGTAAACGATGAATGGATGTTTGCGATGGAAAATGGACTATCGGTTTAATAAATAATATCAATTAATACTTTGTTTAAGATGCCGTTGATTCATGTTGAATGATACTATAGTAAAAATACAAATATTTATTGAAAATCACAATCATTTAAAAAAATGTCGCTTAATTTGTTCATGTTTAATCTTTACATCAAAAATACTTTGCCCGCCAGAGCCACCACGTTCACGCTCAAAAATGTGTTAATGAGGAGAACTGTCGAGCGGAGTCGCAATTCAACGAATTCCTCTCAACGAAATTCAAACAATCAACGCATTCCAATTAACGGACCATTGAGATCCACCGGCCGGCGTGCAATTGAATCGGCCAGTCTTTAATAATAGACGCGGCAGCGAGAAATTGTGCAACCGATTTGCGAAATGAATGAATGTCCGGCAGAATACTGAACTCCCTCGTTCGCATTTCTGCTGTCTACACATCTGCAAACGGCGGACCGTTAGCAGGGAAACTGCGGGTCCATTGTCATGCAGATGCAACCGGGCGCTAGTAACAAAGTAATGATCGAACCGCTTGCATCAGCTCGGCACGGCGCCGTATAGTATCCATCGATAGACGTCTCTCCATTCGTTCATTCATTCATATCTAATGTGAATTAAAGTGCGCTCATATGCGAAATGCGAATAATACTACGAATCTCGTCTTGAATTGATAATGAGAATGTCCTATTATCGAATATTCAGGCATTTAAATTAAATACGATTTAGATTATTTTCTTTTTCTTGGTCCAAGTATCCATGGTTGCTGGCCTACCTTTTACTTTCATCAGAGATCACATACAGGCGGCTTTCGCACACAAATGGTTCCTGAAAATGTGTGCGAAAATTGAATGTACCAAAGGAGAGGGATGTAAAAAAAACCACTTATTATTCTCTTTAATATTAACTCGGTAGCCCAGGGTAATTTATTTAATTTACAATTGGGTGGAAGCAATTCTTTATCTTTTCTTTGCGATGCTATGCTATTTTCTACTTTATTTATTTGACTACGATGGATGAATGGAAGAAAGATTCCAAAGCGCCATTCATCCATATAAAGAGTTGATAAAGATTCGATAAACATTCTATAGACTCTAAAGATGCAACGGGAATTGGTCTCGAACTAGTGCCGAACCACGACACAAGTTAATTTTTTAAAAATATTATTACATTTGTATTGACATTTATATTAATTGTTTTATATTAATATTTGTTCAACACAGAATATCTAGTAGTATCTTCATATAAAATAAGAGGCTTTGAAAAACGTGGATTAAAGATATTGATCATCAATCTACGATGACAAAGATCTATTGATTGCACAGAGTCGAACAATTTTTGTATTATCGAAAAAAAAACCTTAAAATCAAAAAAATTGAATTTGTAAAAATGTACAGAATAGCGAATTGTGCGAAAGCATGATAGGATAAGGGATGAGGTGAGATCATTTAATTACAGTTTCGGTTCCCATAAATATGTTATGATTGTGTAGTTAACCGCAACTAAAATAAGATAGTACTCGGATAGGTTAACCTTCCGTATAGTTCTTTATGATACTGGCCAGGAAGTGAATGTCAGCTTTACAATCCACTACCCCCGTATTTTTTTAAATCTTTATCGAACCTCTATATGGATGAGTGGCGCTTCGAATTTACTGCAATGCCATTCATCTATCGTCAAATAAAATAAATACATATTTTTCGGATGCCTGTATTTTTATAAAACACATAAAATTTAACTTAATTTGCTATCTCATATTGTTAGCCTTTAACATTAGTAATTTATGCGAACGTTAACAAAGTGGTCTGTGCAAGATTGGTGAGTTGGTAGTGCTAATTTGATTAATTAAGAATTTATCTTAACTTTGTAATTGCACATGTCGGAATTAAATTTTAATGATAGTTAAATTACTTTTAAATAATTGATTATTTTATGAGATCTAAAGCAATATTATTTCTATAATGGTTCTCAGAAAAAAAAGAATTTGGTTGTTATTTTCTTGAGTGAATATTCCGTTATTGAGTTAGTGTATATTCCACCTAGCCGTATTTTATTGTTGGAGTTGATTGAGTAACTTTAATATAGTTTCAATTTTTAGTAATAAAAAACAATGATATATCGTTTTTCAGCATCAATATAATGATATTATTTATATCATCTCAAATTTGCATCGTATAATTTGTGACAGCGCACAATATACGAAAACTTGGATGTTTTGAAATGAAGCAGAATTCATAAATGCATTTAATAAACCCGTAGATTTACATAATACGTATGTACGCGGGGCTTGCTACCATAGAATACTGTTTGCATTTCAAAGTTTACATCGCCATATTCGAAATGTTTGCGGAAAACCGTAAAGTGCAATTTACGCTATTGCCGAGGGTTGTTTTAAAAATTTTAAATGCATTATTCATGTGAAAATGTTTTAAATTATATTTTATACCAACACTGATTGAACAATTATCGATTTTTAAAATAAGATATTAGTAAAATATAGCTTGTCATATTTGACAAATTTTTGTTATAAATTGATTGACCTTTTATCGTACGATTCCAGTGGTAGCAACTGGTTATTTACAACCGTTACTAGATTACGCATATTGTCGGCATTGTATGCAGAGAATCAATTCGCTTGCTCGATTGGATCGCATTTAAAAACTGAAGTGTGGATTGTCCGGGAGATGCATTAGACGAATTGGATATGGATATTGCACATTGTGGTATGTATTTATAACGGTCTAGGCGACACGTTTTAACCCATAGGTCGCGGTGGCTGGAAAAGAACCGCGTCGTCCGAAGGGGGTCGTTTAGAGACCCCAAGCAATTCAAGTCAAGATTTTGACGATTTCTTCATTAATATCTTGAAATTTTTTAGAAATGGATTATTCTAAGAATAAAAATAGTTTGATCGACGATGTTCAGACAACGTTCTCGGCGATGTTACAGACTGAACTCTCGCCGCACGTGTCACTCGCACGTTTCACTGACACTCGGCACATCGTATCGGATGCGAGCAAGAAAAATCCATATCGTACATGGCAACAGAAGCGAATATTGTTGTATTTTTTTTTTCGCAATTGCATACAATAAAGGTCAATGGTTATTTATAATATTTATTCTTCAGACTTGTTTAGACAAATAAAAAAAGTTACTATTAGAGTTATTCGAGAAAAATAAAAAACTTGGGCTCCCTAATTCTCTCCGGCTAGGTCAATACCGCTTCAGATATTATAAGAATTTAAATTAGAAAATTTTGTTTTTGTCGATACTCTCCACTTAAAAAATAGGTAATAAAACAGCAAGTATATAAAATACTTTTCCACCCCTTGACGAGATTTATCACCGGTTACATCGAGTCTCGAGTCTGAAGCACTTTGTAGACTGTAGGCCTCTCGCGATTCCCCTTTCGGTGGCGAGAGGGGAGGCGGCAATTCCTCAGCGGACAAATGATATTTGTTGGGTGGCACGTGACTTGTAGACAATCTTGCTGGAAGCTTTAATTTGCTCGTCCGTAGCTCGTTTGTTGTACCCAGCTGGCTTTTAATCTGTGAATGAACAATTGGGTCACGGACCGCCGCTGTTCTCCGGCATACGGGCCGTGCCGTCACGTGCCCGCGCCACGCTTAGGCATCTCCGGACATGTGTGGAAATAGCTTTTCCGACTCCAAACTACGCATTCAAGACATCCATTACAGGGAGTAATGGACGTGGCCGGTTAAATGTGTGTCGTGTGAGGAGATCGTCGTCTCCTGCGCGAGGCGGGTGACTCATTCCGTGACACATTTGGGCCGAGCAAGGTCTGGGGGTGGTTTGCGACCGAATACAGTGCCAGGGCGATAGTCTAGTTACATCCATTTATGCAATTTATTGTTAATAATTTTTACTAATATATTGTAGCGTAATTACAATTAAACAGAGATTTGGTAACTTAGTTTGAATAGCATATTGAATTCGTTGATAATTTTTGCTATAATTATTTAATCTGCTTTCATTGATCGGCGCCTTTCACATAATTAAAGAAACCTTTGTCCATTAGCGTCATTTCTCTATTGTTTGGACGGAAATGGTCATATCCTGCGAGTAAAGTAGAGAGTACAGCGACGGACTATCATTAGAGTAAAGTAGGATACGAACCAACGATTTCGACATAATCAGGAAATTAATACTATCCTTAAACTGACCGTGTACACTGAGAAATGGCGTAGTGCCCAATTCGTATCTTTGAATATTACATTATTTTTTATTCGCTATATTAATTTAGAACTGTAGGCCATTATGACGACGGCTTTGTTTTTTAATAGAATTCCAACATTATTTATAGAATCGTAGTATTATCAATACAATTAGGAAGTAAATGGGTGCCGATTAAGTGGTCCAACCTAAGAAAATATTTGAATCGCTTTCATCGCAGCCGCTCGAGTGTGATGAATCATGAAAAAATGTTAATGCGTCTCTTATGTGCCCGCGATGAACCGCATAATAATTTCTAGTGTGATTGTATATTTACACAATTGTAATATTTCAAGACAATTTTGCATTCCAACGGTAAGTGGTTTTGAGTAGGCGAATCTCGGATAAACCATCTCAGATATCCAAACGCGCTTGTAAAAAACATATTTAACCCCGAATGTAATCATTTCATCGTTGGAAATAATTCATTAATAATTAAGTTTTAATTTATGTATAAATCTGTCTGCGTTTTATTCGCGTTTCAGAATTTAGCTCAAAATTTGCATACATGCTCGACTTTGCGTCGCTTGCTGAAACTTATCCATCAAACGTGTTAAAACTTGGTTAAACACAGCATCAACTTGTTGTATCAAGTTAAAAAAAATGTTTTATTGATTTATTTAGAGAAATCCGAGATCTCTTGAAAATATTATGTACATATGAGTGTGGGAGGTATATAAAATATTCCAAAAAATATGGAAAACCGCATGTTTTTCATCTCCCGGGCATTGTCCTCATTGTTTTTCGTGGAACAAAGCCATGATTGACAAGTAAGACAATATAGGCGTTGATGCCAAAGTCACTCCTGTCCCGGGAGTGGTCTGGGTTTCGGATGTCACACTCTAGTGTAGTTGTCCTACCTAGTCTAGTAAACACCATACGTCGACTATGGTGTCTACATATAAATGTATGTATGTGTGTCTATCGTCGAAACGCGTTTGATATACCAAAGTGTCCCGTTCTTCTCCCATTCAACTGTGACGATTCCATCTGCGATCTTTATCTCGTTCGATTTTCTAACGGAAGTGACAGGTTGACAAGACGTAGCCAACGTTTAATTATTATGATATTTGTGCTTTAAATACAATGCGTTTATTATTAGCCAAAAATAAAATTTCAATGTCATTTTCATTCTGTGCTTTGTGTATATTCATTGATCAGTTGTGCCGAGGCAATTTTCCTGAATACGTATTTTAAAAATACATAAATTTCGTATGACTTTATTAAATCACATAAATCATACCGAGATGTAATAAATTTGTAAATTCTTGGTTATTTCCGTTACGGAGACATCCGTGTTATCAAGAGAATTTTTCAGAAACAGAGAGTCACAAATATCTATTTTTTTTTAATATTTCATATACGAAACAAAATGGAATTTATTTTATTTTTGACGACGTCCCTTGTGGCTGTTTGATCCCGACAGGAAAAACCGATTGAATGATGAATGTGACACGCGACTATGCGCTTTCATATATTTTCCCATCTTTCCCAATGATTTATGAGTCTCGTGGTGTTTGAAGATTAAACAAAAAATATGTTAATTCTAGAAAATTGTAAAATTGTTGCAAACTTTACCTATAAAAGAAATTTGTGATATTTAAAAAAAGTACTCTATTTGTGAAGCTTTAATAAAACCAGAGTGAAAGTAAAAAAAGTATCATATAGTTGAATATTATATAAACTCTACTCTTTCTAATGATTTAACAGAAAAATAAAATCATAATTAATGTCGTAAAATAAACCTTATTTATAAGCTTAAATCATGTTTTTTTCTCCGAGTATTCTTTAAATGTTTTCCATAGCATTTAGCACAGTTGACACAACGGATTAGATATTTTAAATTTTATCTCTCCTACTTAATTTCGCAATTTTATGGTAGACATAAAATATTTTCCTCCACAAAGGGTCGTCCTATATCTACGCGAACCTTTATATTAAATTAAATCGGTTTTCTCACAGAATTTATGCGGATTTTACGGAACTGTGAACCATGAAAATGTAATAAGCGATATAATTTTTCACACATTCTATGTATATAATATAATTGTGTATACTTTTTAAAATTAATATTTTATTCTTTATTTCAGGTGAGTTTCAAAACAACGCCCATCAAACGATCTACGTTAAACTTCCAAATTGTGGCAATAGATAAAAAAAAGTGAATATCTATGTGCAATGAAAAATTTGTGAAAAAATGTGTTGAAAATGTGATTTTGTGATCTTGAGCACAACGTGCATATTTGTTTCATAACGAAGCAAATGAGTGTGGTTTGTTATCGTTGCAAATATAGTGCATCATTTTTGCTGATTTGGTGAGTTATAGATTTTATTCATTATTTTTAGATTAGGTAATGTCCATAGAAATCAGAAAAAAATCAATAATAAGAAAATTTAACATTTCTTGCTTAATCGTAAAATTGTAGGTCTATGATTGGCGACGGAATGTGGCACATGTACAAGTACAGAATGTCTTTCTGGTTTTAAATGCTGGATGTTATTGATTATTTAACGACGTATATTATTGATATATTTTATAGTAGAACTTTAAACTACACAATTTATATTATTTATAATATATTTAGTCATTTAATGATGAACAATTTGTATTTTGTCTAAACTGATATAATATTTTTTTGCTGACATTTTGTTTACCTCAAATTCTTCTCAAAGGAATTACTTTAACGTAATAAGGATAGTGGGCTTTTAAAATCATATTTTATATTTATTAATTAATACATATTATGCGTCAAGTTTTGTTTGAGTCAATCTATATATTAGACGTTAGTGCAAATTTAATTGCCGGTATTCCGGGGCCACTAGGATATTTTTCCCCATTTATTTTTTTGCCTTTCGTCCGAAAATTGATGGCGCAAAATTGTCACAGTTTACTGGCGCAAGCTCTAGCAGTTCCGGCTGAATTGTATAATTTGTGGTCTTGGTATATAATGCAAGTGCCAAAACGAGCGCTTCTCAAAATGAGCTCTAATTTACGACAACACTATCATTATGCCGTCGCTCGAACGGCGATAGGGATAGAAAGAGAGCGACAGTCGGAGTTTCGCAATAATTCCGAGATGATGAATATCTGAATAACGTCAGAGGAAAAAAAAATGTCGTTATTTACTTCTTTTATTGTGCAAATGACGTCTATAATTCACGACGTGTTGATGACGTGGCATTCGTAACGTGTCGCCAATGCGAATTCGTTGTTTTGCATCGAATTTTCTCGACACTATTGCAATAACGCGATATGAGTTTTTAGTCGAGTATATATACGATTATCATAAACAACATATATTTTTTTTAAATATAATATTCCGTGTTATTTTTATATCATAATGATTATTTGGTTATTTGAGGATATATTATACGCGAATATTAATACATAGGTGGTAAAACGTTTACATTCAGTTTCGGCTCGTGGATAAAATATTAGGGGGTGCTGCGGAATAATTAAAATTAAAAAAGTGTATTTCGCTCCTATTTTATTTAGCTGTGAGTCAGTATGACTGCACCGAGTCGGAGCGCGAAACGGCGCTTAGAGGCCAGACCCTCCCCGCACTCCGCTACCGGCCCGCATCCATCCAATACACGACTTCAGTTATTCTTGCTCTATATCGCGCAGAGTAACACTGCCCACGTAGGCACCGCCCAGATTAAAAAATATAAATTATATTTATATTTTCGTACATATAATAGACACATATATATTCATAAATATTTTTTTTTATATAACATAATTTTTTTTATTTTACATAAATAAATAAATATTTTTCCTCAATTTGCTTGGGGATGCTACAGCTCCCCAACGTATATGGACGAGCCGACCTTGTCGATAATTGCAATTATCAAATTTAATATTCTTAAATACTTACATATTACTTTAAATATTGGAAATTTATTTGAACACTCTTTTTTTAAACACTTTCGATTATACGGTCAAATGTCCATTTCAAATATTCAGTAATAAAATTAATTTAGTTATTTAAATATATGTAAATTTGATTAGTGTTATTATTTTTAATACAACAAGTTTTATTATTAAATAATAACGAACATATTGTAATATTTATTAATAATACAATAATTTTATAATACCATAAATATTTTTTTAAACAACAAAATTGCAGAGAAAGTTAACTGTAGATGTTAAATTAAATTTAATTAATAATATCTGGCAGGTAAATAGTTGCATTAAATTTTATGATTTTCGCATCTATTAAATTTCAATTAAAAATTTTATGAATGTAATAAATTTCAGATATTTATTATATTATAAAAGCGCATTTTCGTAATTAGTTTTAAAATTCTCACATTTTTTTTTCGACGTGTTAATACACGGGGCCAAGTGTCCGAACAATATTATTAACTTGTAGATTTGTTGCGACGCGTTAAATATTCATAAATATGTGACAGAATGGACAAAAGTAAAAATCTGTTCCACACCATCACGCACGAGAGACGCTAATACAAGAAGCAATTATTCAATAGAGACGACGGTTATTATCTGGCACGTCTTTTAGAAGATAACCTCAAAAGATAACTAATGGCACAGTGTTCGTTATGTGTGTGACGTTGACTTCCAGGTTGACGCGAGCGACAATGTGGTACGGCAACACAATGAGGCCTCGCACTTGTCATCGTGACAATCGTGTTTAATTACTCCGTACCCGAGGAGATGTACTTGCTAGAAAAAGTCATGTGAGAATAGGCGGCAGGAAATTTGAATATATTTAAATTTTAAACAGGCATCCACTGTCGGGATGCGAGTTATCGAGATATTGACGATTCTATGCTACGCATAAATAGCGCAATTCATGCAGATTTCGAGGATTATGTTATTTTTATTGAAACATATTTTTATAAATCATTTATTATACGATATTTTATTACGGCAATAAAGTTAGTAATAAAAATCATTAGGTTGTAAATTATCTATTGTACATGTGCAACACTTATAGCTTTCTTTACGATCGAATTGTATATAGAAAATTACCGTAAAGCAATTGAAATTTATTGTTAAATTTATAAAATGAATTAACATAGAAACAAATACGCATATGCAATTAATTTCTTTCAAATGCTATTATTATACGTATCTATGTATGCCCATTGATTACATCGCAAACACGAACGGATGCGGTTATTCTAAAGATATTCGCGAATGCAAAAGCATTGAAACGAGACTTTCGCACAAGCACACATTTCAGTTATTCAGGGGTCGATTCATTTCCTCCTACCCTTGCTGTCGTTCCACCCACGAGGGCAAAAGCGCCCGAGTTTTGCTCGGCTGTCGAGTTGAAAAGCCTAGTGTGTGTTTGCGAAACACTCGCCGGCATTATTGCGGCACACGTGTGTTGGTAGACAATTTTCCGTGTGATAATTTAATTTCTTGCTCAATCGTGAAAATGGGAAAATCGAACGAGCCTCGTATCAATCCGCCATTGATACAAACTTTGAAATTATTCCTTATGCTTGGCCAAGTTTTAGGCGTGTGAAAAGCGCGCTATTTCACGCACGAGCTGCGTCATATTGTCGCGTGGCTTTAAAGAAACGGTTCGTCTGTTTCGTTTTTCAGTTTTCGCGGGTTCAAGGTTCAGTCGACGAAGAGATGTGCACCATAAGTAAGGTAGTCCAAACAATAATCGATAACGCGGCCTTATTATATTACCGGGATTTATACTTAGGGATTAAAAACCAATAAAAATGAATAAAATTTTACGAAAATTATTCAATTTTTTTCTTGTGGTGAATGTGGTAGAGAGTATATTTTTTTAGGTGCCAATTTCCTAATTCAATATATATTAATAATACTTTTCGGTTATCCACAACCGCGTCGATCAAAGATTAAACAACCGTGTCGTCCGAAGGAGGTATCTCAGATACCCCAAGCATTTTAACTCAGATACTAAGATACTAAGATAATATAAACTCTTCATCAATATCTTGACATTTTTATTTAAATTATTACACTCAACTATGTAAAAATAGTTATAATAATAAAAATAGTTGAGTGACTCGTAAATGATACCGCTTCAGATTGAGCTTTACCAACATGTGTCAATCGCACGTTTCACTCGCACTCGGAACATCGTACAGGATGCGAGCGAGAAAAAAATCGCGCGTGGCAACAGCAGCGAATATTGTTGTTGTTTTTTTTTTATAAAAAATAAGACGGTAAAAATATTTTTAAGAGGATTGGAAATGTGCACAAATGTGAAAAATATTTTTTCACCGTGTTTTGAAAGTTCAAGAGAAAAATCTACTCACTCGAAGTATTAACACCATTTCTTCCGAAATACAATATATCGTTTTTTGTACTAACGAGTAAAATCTTGAACCTCGATATCAGCTTTGTAACTTTATTTCCTTAATTATAATAATTTAAATAATACGTTATTTTATTTGAAAATACTAACTTTTTATTCGTTCTCGATTCTAAATATTTTTTAATGGAATTTTAAGATTTTTTGGCGATTTGATTTTATAAGTGCTTATAAGTCTTTTGGTTGTAAACTCTATATAAACCTGCGACCTCAAATAAATCTCACTTCACTCAATAGTAACATTGTTCGGCTTATCAGTACATTCATAAATTGAATATACATACTATGCCATGTATTTTTGCTACAGGTAAATAAACTAAACATTTTTATTTGCTATTTGATAACGTCTATCAACATTTAGTTCCGAATGCCTTGATAAACTTTATCGTACTTATTGAATTTTGTATTGGATCGGAATTTTACCTTTTGTACTGCTTGTAAAGAAAATATTATAATTTTCCATTTGAATAGTTTTTAATTTAAGTGGTTGGAAATTTTTATAATTAATGAGGCGTATCAAAAGCAAGTAGTCGAAGGCAGGCGGTCTTAATACTGGGTCATAAATCATATTAGAATATTTTTCCCTAATACACAATGGCTTAGAATCTTTTGATTAATCACTATAAGTTTATTATATTCAGTAATTAGTTTATTCAAAGACATATATATTATATAAAGAAATGATTTAAAATCACTGGTATCATTTCGACCTAGGTGGTCGAATATGTGAAATTCGCATTCGATAGTTTCGTTCTATTTGGATCTGGAATTGTAATACGCGCGTTTATAGAAATACAAAACATTTTCAAAATAATTCTCCCTGTTAAATTCGTTCCAGAACATTTGCACAGTATGTTAAATTGGTCGTTGCGTCGGTTATAATTCAAGTAAGCTCTTTGGCATATAATGGCTGTATTTCGTTTTGCATGTCAAATAAATGTCAAAGTATTACTCTTGATATTGTTAAGCATTTGTGATTGTGGCCAATTTTGCGTTAAATATGCACGTGCCGCAAAAATTAATATTGGTCGCGTGTTTATATACGCATGAAAAAAATATTCGCTACTTTAATAATGTTAATAATATTGGTTCGGTAACCGGGCTCAAGCAAACATGTAATTTGATTCAATTTACACGGTTGCTTAATTATGGACGCGTCATTAATCCATTGCAAAGTTTCGGACGGAAAGTTCAGTCGCCTTTATCTAAGGCATTCATAAACGTCTAGACTTTCCATACTTATCACAAGTTACACGATCCGGACTTCCTACTGACTTTACATAGAAAATGTGGCGAGCGCCTTCCCCTGCTTTATTTATGGTCACGAGATCTCTTCATCGCCATATAATACTTCTTGTTTTTACGATTAGCCGAAATCAAAATTTAAATCGTTTTTCTGGGGGAAAAAATGTGAAAACATACATACTTGCACACATAATGTATTAATAATTTGTTTTATATGCGTGAGAACTTAGACACGTATCCGGTCGTATAGGTAAATTTCGCCATTCATATCATACATAAAAATATAATGACCATTTATAACGATTGATAAAATTGTCAGTATCCACGTCAAATAACTGTCAATGATAAACGATAAAATAACGTAGATATTTATATGGAGATATTACGACTGATATTTTACGTTAGTATAAACACTTTTTGTTAGTTTAAGTATCCATCTAATATCGTAATTACATATATCTATTGCAAATATTAGATAGGTATGTGCGATTATTTCCATATTTACATACATTATATATTGTTTATTTTACCATTAGATTATTATCTATCAATGAATATTTAATGGTTGATTTATTTTTTATATATGAGGGCAAATAAAATATTACCCTCACTATGCATCCTTTCTATTGTCCTGATCTTGTTTCATTATACGTTTATGTATTGTGGTTTTCTAAAAAGAACTTTACTTGAAAAAAAAAATAACACGTGGAAAAATAGAAATAGCCGTGCTGTGGATCGAAGCTCTTTCTGAAATATTTTTCATGAGGGAATACGAAAGCTTGTTGACAAACGGATAAAGTGTAGTGTAATATCTTTTCTAAAAACTGATTTCCATAAATTGGAGAAAACATTTTTTACTCCTCTCTTCAATTAAATAATTCCATCATTAACTTAAAATGTTTGGGGTCTATTTTCCATTATAAATAGACCTCCTTCGGACGAAGCGGTTGTTTTATAGCCGCAGTGACGGATTGGTTAAAATAATAAATACGAACTACTTCTGGAATTATCAGTGTTGTCTTGAGGTCCTTGAGCTCCCCCCAGCATAGGCTCCATAACGGTTGTGTTTTGATAAAAAAAAATCCGCATTTTTCATTTGTTAGCACTCTAAAACATGTGAAACCTTTTCGAATGCTAACGATAAAGTGAGCATACTCTATGGCAACCAATGTCAAGATATGTCACAGTGAAGTGTATTAATGCAAGTAATATACAGCCAGGAAATATAAAAAAATGCGATTATTTTAATATTGTGAATATCATACATGTATGATCAATATTGACATATTTGTCTATCCGGTAGTGTATTCATTTTTTTGATCCGAATTCACTTGGCAGGAGCGTGCTACGTCATCTAAGGCATTTCGACAATTTTGTAAAATGCAAATGACCATCATTATATCATCGCAAGTAATCAGCATTAAGAAAAAAATACTTCACCTTTATTAATTGCACCATTTCATCTTCCGTCCAGGAATAGACATTAAAACATTTGTTTTTCTGGCATGTGGACACAAAATATTTTCTGGGGGGCCTAAATTTACGACGCGGTTTTCTTTACAAATTTATTTTACGAGACCGAGTGAGAGGGAGCCTTTGATAAAGTGTTCGCATGATGTGCGTACCAAGTGTGTAAAGACATCTTAAGCGGAGTCAAACACGTGTGACTTTATTTTGTGTTAAAATATACAAATTAATTTATTGATAATATTTTAACAAGAGAGCATAGTTGTTATGTGGCACTCGATACGTAATTAGTGGATTGCGATATCATGGATCGGATCGCACGGCATTGGGATGGGGCCAAGCGGCGCACAATCCATACTGATTGATACTGATCGTGTTTGTTGGCCGGACAACCTTTAACGATATTATGCAAAGCCTAGCTCCTACAACTTGGTCCATTTGCGTCGATCTTCAGTAACTAAATCAAAGTTATCGCCCAACTTATACAGCGAGTATAAGCTGACTTTAATAAAGTACGCACAGTGTTATCATGGCGATCTTAGTTAGAATTTGTCTTGCACGCAATTAATTAATTAAAATATCGAGGTAATATAGTCAAAGGATCATTTTATTATATATGGAATATCAAAGAGATACGTTTAGATATCTAAATTATTTGATTGGGATATAGTTTAATTTAATTTCATTTAATATTTTATTATTAAATTAGAATAGCATGTAAGCATTTTTGTTTACATACGACCAGAGGCCCACATGGCTAAATTATGCGGCGCACACAGTCGCCGGGGTGTCAAGAGGGGAAAATATAAAATAATAATTTTAATAAAATGAATTATATTTTTAAAAATCGACGTTTAAAAATATATTTTATAAATAGGTTGATTACACGTAGATCGTTTTTTCAAGCACACCAGACGTATAGGGGCGATAATTGAAGTTCTGCACCCAAGCGCCGGCTAATCTCGGCGCGCTGCTGCATACGACACCGTTTTCCTAGTCAATTCACTAATTTTATGCAAAAAAAATGAAAATTTAACGCTTTCTGGAAATTACAACGACCAACAATAAATATCTCCCATGGAAAATGCTATACATTTTTTGGAAATTATTATTTTGGTATATTCCATAGTTCGTGAAAGGATTTGAAAATTACGTGCATGTATACACAGTTACACACTGATATATAAAGTTCGAATTTATTATTATAATTGACAAGATATGAGTAATATATTTTTACCTTTTTATGCTACACATACATTTTTATAACCAATCAGGCACACATTTAAAAATTATCAAGCACTGGTTAAAAATAGATTTAGATTCTAGATATAACTATTTGATCATGAAAATATATTTTTTTAATAAAATCAGTTGCGACTGGTTTGAATCAATGCGCAAATCGAACTACAACATGATAATAATATGTCAGATAAGGAGTTTTATTAATAAACTTCATAAAACATGCTTGCCATTTTAAATGTTTTAATCTAGATTTAAGGCTATATTTATTTTTATACTTATTATATTATTAACACATTGCCTGCTTTTTGGAAACGAGCCGAAGTTCGTCTATCTAAACTGCGGAGCTGCAGCAAAATATAAATATATATTTTTTAGACGTGAAGTGATTACATATTAATATATTTTTTATATAATATATTAATCCACTTTCTCTCATTTCTGAGGAACGTGACTATGTGCATGATTCCCCTTATGGAGGATCATGGACATGGTTTTCATGGGAATATATAGTGCAGTGGTTTCTCGTTGCCTTCTGCATCGCACTGATTTTTTATACTGAAGAGCGCTGCTGTCCGCTTCCCATCTTATATTTGTGTCAATTATTTTTTTGTGAAATGAAAGTCGTTAGCCTATATCCCACCCTTCTGTTGACCAGCGTAACTCAGAAGTATTCAGAATGGTCACCCATCTGAATCTATCTGCGCTTATTGGCAATTAACTTTAACAATCATAATTTGATTGTAATTACCACCAAGCTATGACGGGTTATATAGAGATATATATTATTTTTTATTAAACGGTGCCTATTACTCCGCGCGATGTAGTTCAAAAGCGCTGTCCGCTTGCCAGTGCTGGTATTGGACGAATGCGGGCCGGTACTGGAGTGTGGGTAGGGAGGGGAGGTCTAGCTGCTAAACGCAATGTCGCTGCGACTCGGTGCAGTCATCCTGACTCTCAGCTTCTTTGAGTCACGTTCCGCTTGTCATATATTTTATTATTGTTAATATTATTTAGTAATTTTACCTCACCTTATTTTTTATATTTTAAATAAAATATGTTAATTTTTAATATTTCGCAGCACTCTCAAAAATATTTAATCCACGATCTGCCACTGGTAATAAGGGAATTAAAACTGCATTTCAGCAGTTCCGATAATTATTGTGTAAAATTGGCATTACACACCGTATATTTTCTTAAATTTCATTCAGTTTGATTGTCGGTCGGCTCTCTTCTTGGCGTCGTAAATCGTAAATAAAAAATGGGTTTTCCGTTTGTTTTAGTGAACCGGTTGAGGAAGTAGGGCCACGTTGCATGCTAATGCGAACTCTACGTTACAAATCCACAGAGACATTAAGCGTTCAAGGTCCCCAGACCGCGTGTCTGGGTCTTCCTGCTCTGTCGCTCCGGGCCAGTCTCCCTCCGGCCTGCTCGCACTATACTAGCTTCCGGATATGTTTGGTAGTACTGCAAGAAGAAGAAGAAAAGCAATAAATTATTTTGGATATCACGGAATCCTGAGCCGGATAGACCGCGAGCGGCCTTGACCCTTCTGGTCGACGCTATTATCCCTTTGGATATTGTGATTGGCAATTATGTACTTCTAAATATAGGTCGTTTCTAATTGACGTTTGAATTGCAAAATTTTCATATAGTCGGTTGAGCTCGTTGCGCTAGATAACGCTGCATACACATTAGATAATAGCGCAGGCGGTGCATGCGAGACGACCTCTGATCCTGGTGCATCCGCAACTAGGTCGAGCGTTGCCACTTGATCCACTTATCGCTTACTATGTATTACGCATTAGTGTTGCTTATCTGGCGGTATCCTTGAACCACTCGACGGAGTGTCAATCAATGTCGTTTTTTTTGATACCGCGGTGTATTACCGCAGACGTCATAATCCGCGCATTGATGATCACCGCCGATCAAAGTGTGTTTGTGTCATTTCAATATTTTTCATTTCGCCGAATATTGCCGTTCTATAAAAATTTTATGTAAATAAATAGAGAATATTGTTCGGTGCGCGGTGTTTTTCATAAATAAATCATTTACCCCGTTTAGTACAATTTATGCAAATTTAAAAGCGTTTACATACAAAAATACATTAGGGCCGAACAATTACATGAAATTTATTTCGCAGCACGGTGACTGTGATGTATATTGCTCTTTAAAATGAGAGCTACGCGATGAAAATTATGGCCGAAAACATTTAAAAGTGTCTTAAATTAAAAGTAAAAGCCGATAATTTTAGCTCGAATTCCGTCGTAGATGTCAGGCAATTAATTTTTCAATCACCTTTATACGCCGCTTCGAACTTTAGAATTAAATTAGTCAATATCTGAAACACGTGTTTAAAAACTGATCTCGATTAGTGAAATTTAAAATAAGTATAATGTATAAATATGAGTTTTAACGTATATTTATTTCGAATAGTTTGAAATGACGGTCCACTTTGAAAAATGCATTAAGTGCTACACACCGACATGCATCTGTAGTTACGAAAATGAGATTGACACTTCAGGTACGGAGCGTGATCGCGTTGCATGTCGATGTCTGAGAAGTCAGGCCAAGTTTGAACAATTCAGTGTTTTAAATAAATGTTACTGTTTACTTCTGAAATACGTCATTCCAGAAATAATTTATATATAAGTCACAGATCCATGTGTTTTTTCAATAATTTAATCGAATTAATGAATATAATGATTGTTAAATTATAACCTATTCGCCACGGTGGCTCGATAACGCGTTTTTTTTGACGCGACGTTTCAAGTAATTATATTCATGTATTCATCATAATATCTCGATTTTTTAAAAAAAATGTATTATTCTAAGAAGAAAAATTGTTATTTATGATATGCTTCATAATTTGGTCGATATTTTGGATTTTTTAACTATTTAATATGACGCGTAAATGACAATCGTACTCGGCGATAAATGTCAATCGCACGATTTCACTCGCAGTCGGCTCATCGTACCGAATGCGATCAAGAAAAAACATCGCGCTCGTGGTAACAGAATTGAATTATTTCTAATATTTATTCTTTAGACTTTTTTAGATAAATATAAAATGTTTGTGACATGTAGGATTTATATTAAAAGAGTTATTCGTGAAAACATAAAAATTTGGGTTCCCAAATAGGCACAGCTAGGTTAATCAAATGTCAGTTTCTTGGTAAAATATTTATTTTTTTACCAAATTTTAATCATACAGACACAATCTTCACCCTGTCGCGTTATCGTCGCGCACAGGCATGCAAGGGGTTAATTATGATCTTAACTCGGATTAATTATAATATTCAATTTGAATTTTGGGTTATAATATTTTGTGAAAAGCATATTTTTTTGGTTGCCTTTATCATCACGCCATATCTAAATGTTTGCCCGAGCGAAAAAGGTAAACGTTTTGAATGTGAAGGCGTTTGGATTTACAGGATATGTATGTATGTGAGTTTGTAATATTCGTTTTTCGGTGAAATATATTCAAATTTGTAATTATAACGCTGAAATTTTTATGTCAGCAATTAATACATTTCTCGTTTTTAATGCGCTATATAATTTTTTAACACGTTTTGATTGCGATTCATAAAAACGTGTATTTTTTTATATATTTTTTTTTCATTTCCTAATATTCACTATTAAACCAGCTAGATGATGCACTTTGCCCGGATGTCGTATTTACAAGATGATTCTGTGGGTCGACGAACCGCCATGTAAGTGATTTGGACGTTAGTCAAAGTAGTTGCTCCTCCTTTCAATAGTTTTATAATGAACGCCATATCCTGTATTTAGGCCAGTATATGTATATATTATATGTTTTATTAATAATAAATGTCAACATTAAAACTGATATATCATAGAAAGTTATGATTACGCCATTGGGCACACGCATCAGTGATATTGGCGCTGCGAATGTATTATATTATGTAGATTTTGTTTCAATTTTTTTTGGCGGGAAAAAATTACTCAAAATCTACCCATCATTTTTTTATTTCCACCATTTTAACACACGAGAGTGTATGCCGATAGCATTTTATGTCACTCGTTATCTGTTCAAACAAAATTCAATGTTTGTTTTCACTCAATTTTGTATTCAAAACGAACAAACACAAACTTTATCTAGTACAAGCGCCGGAAAGTATCGAGAAGTCGATGCTTTGTAATGTTTAACACTGGCAACGTTTTTTTTTACAATACAAAATATAATGTAAATATTAAAAAGTAATATCCTAAAAAAAATAATAATTTATAGGTCTAAATCCAGAAGCAGTATGAAATAATACATTTATTCCAATTTACATTATCCTTTGAAAGAGATTTATTATTAAAATAATATATCGTGTTTGGTATATTGCTTAATACACACATACGTAAATAACGTGTTTTGTATTACAAAAAAAAACATTATTATAAAACGATTTGAGCATAGTTTACGATAATTTACGATATCACGTAATGCTTACATGTACATACATATATACGTATCTATGACCATGCTAATCTTGTGAATCAATCGTTAACTCGTATAATAATATATTATTATATGCAGTAGTAATTTTTTTGCTACTTGGTATCATGCTTCATCGGATTTATATTTGTTTGGTATGTTTAACCACTAATAGAAGAATGAAAATTTTCCTTAGTGTATCTATATATATAAATAACAAAAAATAGACAGCGATGCATTTAGCCTTAAAATGCTAATGACGAAATACGAAATCTTATTGAATGATGGACAAAGTGAAGTTGTATAAGTGATTATGTTGATAAATGATGTTCCAAAAGTAGATTAAACTAAATTTTAAACTTCAAATGCAGATATTTGTTTTACTAATCTTGTACATTGGTTTAAAAAATTGTTAAGACTGCTAGCCGCAAAGTTAATCTGGCTTTAGTGAGGTTTTATATATGTGTGATTTAAAACCTATCTAATTGTACGTATTAATAAAACTATTTACAATATAATTACATTTAATACTAATTACATCCTTGCGGCTTAATACCAAAAGCCAGCGACCAGTAGTAATATTCGGGAAACAAACAAATCGCCAACAAAGCAACTATGATGCCTGTGAAAAATGAAAGATCTCTCGAAAAGTTTCTATGAAAAACTATTATGATTATCCGAAATAAATCTACGGTTATAATTTGATCAATAAAACTTAGCCATACAGTAATCATTTTACTAAATATCGACAATCTATTTATCTCTTTGAGGCATAATGGTGTTTATAGTGTCTCATCTTTTTGATACGTGAACCTGAATGGTGGGATATCTTTTATACCACCTTGAAATATTACACATTATTATCTAGCCGCGCCGATGGGGTATATTGGATACCCCAAGTTTTTATTATTATTTTTCTCGAACAGCTCTTTTAATATAAATTCTACATGTAAACTTTTTGTAATTGTTAATAAAAGTCTAAAGAATAAATATTATGAATATTTATTTTCCTTTATTGTCTGCAATCGTAAAAACACCAATTATCGCTGTTGTTGGCATGCGCGCGATGTTTTTTCATGCTAGTATCCGGTACGATTGCGAGTGAAACGTGCAAGTCACACGTCAGGCGAGAGCTCACTTTGCGGCGAGACATCGCCGAGTGCGCGTCTCATTTACGTGACATATTGATTATTTAAAAAATCCAAAATATCGATCTAACTATGAAGTATATCACGATTTATATTTTATTGTTGTCGTCAAAAATTGTTGCTATTTGTGTAAAATCTAAAAAGAACGGACAAAAGCAAAATAGTTTAGATGCTTCAGCCTTCGTGTCCTCTGCGACTTCTTATTCCCGAACATTGATAAAAATACGAAAGAACGGCGTTTTTGCAATTTTGAGGAAATAAAGACAAAAGCTAGCTGAACTAAATAAACTAAACGCCATTTGGAAATTTGTGTTCCAGAAGTGCTTTTAAGACCGGAAAAAGCTCTGGCACAAGTGTATGATACATCTGATAGCTTTGCCACTTTGAGGATAAATTAATATTGATGAATACAAAGTGTTGTTTTTGATAATACTCTTTTGTATATTACAGGAAATATACATTTTACTAGCACAATACTTTCTTAATTTTGAATTCTTTGATTTTATGAATTAATGAGCTTTTTTCAATTTTTAATAAGTTAAAATAAGAAGTGTATAATATCGCAATATTTGCTGATAAAAAATAATGTAATATAGTGAAGTATGCGATTATATAACCATACATAAAATTAATTTTACTACAAGGGGGATACGTGGATAATAGAATCTTGAGATTTAAAACATATGTATTTTTTGGTAATAAATTTTGCAATTTAAATAATTTCAGTATTAATATGTAGATTACATACAGTCTATGAACGTTTGCGTTAATATAAATATAGTGTTGATGTATGACAGTGATGACAATGGAGATTTCGGTTTCTTTTGATACCAAATTTCTTTGTTGAATGCATTAATGTATTCATTCTTCTGAAAGACGCCGCATCATTAGTGCGTGCGGTTCATCTATATTTACATTTTCGTCGTGTTACGTTCTAATTATTAAATCCGAATCTTTTAAATTTAAGAAGAATGTCTCCTAATGTAATTTTGTATCGTTTATGTCTACGTATTTTTAAATTTACACTAGTTATATTCTATCAAAATATATGCTCGAAAAACAATGCAAAATATCGATATAAATTGCAGTCTGCTATACATATATAGTTTTCGATTTATACTGGATGGAAAACAGAATACAATTTTTCGTTTCGGAAGTGCACTGCTCATTTGCAAGGTCAGTGGCTTTGAGTGGAGCATAGCAGTCGGATACACTGGAGCCGTTCTTCTTGACGCAACACTGATTCTAATCACAATGGCATGGTCGTGAACTCTGGCAGGTCGAGTCACGCCTCAACGTCACGCCGGCTGATGGCTCAACAAAAAAGCGTCGTTAATTGACGACACGAATACCTATGTGAGCTTTGCGAATACTGATCTCTGACACCGTACCTAGTGCTATTTGGAGCTTAATAACTCTGAATCGGACGTGTGCATTGGCGCAGGTCACAGCGGGGTCCTTTCTTTCTTGCATGACGTCACCCGGCTACGCTTCTGTTCTATTGATTGGTTGCAGCATTCGCAACCAATCAGCGACTGCCGTGTCATTTCATGAATTTAATAACAGATGGAAAATAATTATATTTCCACGATCTATGGAAGGTCTCTTAGCTAATTTATTAACTATAGTTGTGTTTTGATTTAACATTGTTTTATTACTTATACTGAATTACTATTATTATATTAGGACTGATTACTATTTTTTATTAATTAATAATAATATTTATAATAATTTGTCGGTGTTAAATATGCCTTGCGAGTATGCTGGATATGGAGTTATTAGTCTATTAGTCCAAATTTGGATTCGTGAATTTTCCTAATGTTTAATTTTTATGAATACATAGTTTAAAATCTCAATAATTATCTACAGATCGAATTTAGTTGAAAGATTCCCTTAATGTAGTGCATACAATAAGTTAAATTTTTTAATCGCCTGTGATCCAGAATTGTCTTCTAAAATAGAAAGGTATCATGTCTCATGTGGCACTTAAGAGAACGCCTTAACTTCATTCCTAGGTTTGATTTGTTAATATTCCTTCTTTCTTCAAGATTCCGTCAGGTTAGCCTCGTGGGTTTGTGTCGTGGCCTGGACGTGTCATCATTTTCATTGGACCTTTCGCCGCGTGGTTTATTATCACAGGGATACATTCCGAAAACCGAACCCGTTGAACCAAATATTATCTATTTCTAAATAGGTATCATTAAAATGGTAACATCTTTTGTACCAATCTGATATATAGAAACGGTTATTGAAATCTACTCAGGTATTTTTTAGGTAAGTTAGTCCCTAAAATATTTAAAAGTATTGCAGCTGAGTCAGTTTTGGGTTTTTTTTTCTAATAATACAAGTTATTCTGCATTTGTAAACAAAACATATTCTTTATTTTGTACAGTAGGTACTCAGATACAATTATACAACATAATTTGATCAATATTTCCAAAAAAATACCTTGATTTGTACACTTTTTTTTACAATATTTTGAGGAAAAATACCTAAAATTAAGGTTAAAAAATATATATATACATATATATATTTTTTTATAACAGCTTGAATCTGGACTGGTATTGAATCTACCAAGTTTTTATTGTTTCCGGCATTATCTCTTCTAGAGCTTTATTATTAATTTTATTAGTGATTTTAAAGATCTCTAAACATAAGTAAATGGGAGTTTGGTAAGGTCCATGCCTCAGCGAGTGAGAGCCTTGTGACTGGCAAATGATGATGATGATGATGATATATTTTTTATAACAGCTTGAATCTGGACTGGTATTGAATCTACCAAGTTTTTATTGTTTCCGACATTATCTCTTCTAGAGCTTTATTATTAATTTTATTAGTGATTTTAAAGATCTCTAAACTTAAGTAAATGGTTAAAAAAACCTTTACCGGTTTAGCCCAATGACGTAGTACAGAATCGTCCTGTAAGATGCAGTCGTTTATATAAGACAGGTGTTGTTATAAATTTCTGCATTGACGGTTCCATCATCGAACAGTCTAACTCGTAAGAAAAGCATCCTCAAACCATGTTTCCTGCTGGATACTCCACCGTTGGCTGAATTAATGAATGAACTGAATGCTACCCGAGCTTCAAATGTTAAATTTGTTTTCATCCGAGAAGATAATTTTCATCCAGTCCTCTTTTAATCCAGGTCCGGTAAATTTTTTCCAGTTGGAGACTTTTGGAGTGCATCTGTCTCAGAAAGTCTCCGTACCGTTTTGACATAGGTTTCCCTACCTCCAATACACTCTGTTCATGTATTCACTGCAGTTTTAAATCAGTTGGTTGAGCAGAACCTTTTTAAAAGACGATCTTCTGGCGCGGTTCTCTTTCGCTTTGGTCCCTTTTCGCGTTCTACATACCCAGTTTTTTTGGTATTTCTTTATAAATATAGTTACTGCAGATTGACTAAACCCCACCAATGCCGCAAATTTGCGTGAATTTTTTTTTCCCTGTATAAGGTCGCAATTCTCGTTTCGTCAAGTGGGTTCAGTACTTTATTTTATAAGGTTATTTTTTTATTTGTCACTATATCTAACACAATATACACAACTATTTGTGGTAAAGTAGTTTTCATATAGTTTTGCCTGAGTAGAAATCAATGACCGCTACTGTACATTTTAATAATTTGCATATATGTCATTACATTTCTTTAATTATCATTGCACGTTCATTATGTTTTATGTAAGATACGCAATAGTTATTATGTTTATTATCGATCTTAGTGACCAATGAACTCTGGCCTGCGATATGTGGTATTTATTTGTATTTCATATTGTCTAATTGCAGAAACTTGCAAATTCGTTTCTATAAGTATGTATTCATAATTACTATATATTAATATATTCGTGAATTTAGTCTTCCAAAACTAAATTATGAATATAATAAAAATCACGTAGATAAACCAGACACCTGTTGCTTTTAACCAGCGACAGATTCTCCAATTCGTCAAGTGCAATTTGAAGTTAATCTAGTATTTACATATGTATGTGTACTACCTTTGAATGTGTCTATACAATAAATTAGTGGTATGGTCAATGTGGAGACGGATGACTACAGACTGTCCTGTGTGCTCTTATGAAGACCGTTGAAACGAGAACTGGGAACCACCGCACTGTGCTCTAGGTCTCCCGACAAATTTAATCCACTGGAGTTTGCCGTGTCTGAATGCGAATCGTAATGAGGGATGCGCTTTGAGTATTGCACCACCTCCTATAACTTTAACTCGGTCTAGTTGTGGGTCAACTGTAAAACTAGTTTCGCCCAATGCAATTAGTCAAATAACTTGTGGAGTTTCACGTCAAGTCATAATTAACATATAATTAATTTTCATTTAAAATGGTCTCATAACATATATTATATTATCACATGTGTATTTTATATTATACAGAGAGCAATATAATTTAATTGGAAGAGTGATGATGATGATTTCGTATAGCTTTTCTTCGCATGCTCGTCGTTGTTGGAGTTTTCTCCGTCATTTCGGAGCACGCCAAGAACAACATTAGTTGGCTACGTAATCCAGGTTGCAGGTTGACTCACTAGCCTTACCGAGGGCGAATTTACTTTGGGCCAGCAGATAACGATGTACGCCTTAGCGATAGTCTAAAACAATACACCTGGTGCGGCATTGCTTCCATCCGAACGAGTTTCCTCGTTGCTGCTGCGGCCTGGGAACTGAAGGACTGGGCGAGTTTGTTGGAAGCGGAAATGTGATGGGAAACGGCTCAAGGAACTATCCGGCATTTGCCTTTGAATGGCTAGGGAGCCGGGTCAACCTAGCCCGGGATAGTCGAATCTCTACACCAATTACTGGTAATAGAGATACAAAGAATTGTTTCTAGATACCTATACATGGTTATTTACATGAGGGTAAATGAATCCAATTCCATTTGGAATACCGCTGTGTTTCCATATAAGTACTACTTTAAATTATATTATGTACATGGCAATTATTATTTAAAACTCTTCTATAGATTTTCCAACATTCATAAAGAAATAAAAGCAGATTTTTCATTTTAATAAAAAAATGAGAGCCAAGAAAAATATCAGAATAAAAATGGCATATTTTTTTAGCGGTAGCAAGTGGTCGAATTCGTATTCGCCCTGTTGACACAGAAACGTGACCTTACGCATTACGGTTGAGTGAGGTCAAGGTTCTCGGATGTGACCCCTCTGCGTCGTTATTGCCTCACCTGTACTTCACCCCACCTGTTTTTTCCATCAAACACAGCATGGCCAGCGGCAGGGGAAGGGATTGAGTGGGGGCGAGGGAGGGAGGAGTAACCGCAGCGGAATCTCAATATGAAACAGTAAATATTCCTTTGAATATTACATACCGAAATGTTATGCGGCAGGGTAGTTCTTTTCTTTTCGTTTCGTTGCGCATATTTCACATGCCTGCACTAAAATTTGTATATACGTTTTATTGCCAATTGAGGTATTAAGTAAGCATAGTTTTTTTTCATATTACTTAAATTTATAAATTTTAATCACTATATTAAAATAAATTAATTTTTCGTATAATATTACGGCATTTTTTGTGGGATATGTGTTGCGACGTTAGCCCGACTAGAATAGATACATTTCACTGGGATATATGCAGTGGCGGCTCTTAGATAAAATATTTGGAGGTGCTGCGGAAGCTTAAAAATTAAAAAAAAGTTACTCAGTATGAACAGCGCGAGACTGCTCCGAGTCGCAGTGCAACACAGCGCATAGACATATATATATATTAATACATAAAAAATAGTATTGCAGTGTATATAAACGAGCTGCCCCTGGATTTATGCATGTCCCATGATTCGTAATAGGTTAATATTATATTTCCCTACAATTTTTTAGTAATAATATCATGTTTTTCAATCATTATTTTTTGCTAAGATTTGAATGGATGAATTACATCTTGGAAGATTAGCATACTAACATGTCGATGTAACATGTATATACATACATATTTATTAGTCACAAGGTGAAAAGATTTTTTCTGCATTCCATCATTTTAGAGGTTACACAATGACCGTAAAATTCAAATATTGAATTTTGCACATTTTGCATATAATAAATACATTCGTATGTATATTTAAAATTATAGCTGAATTAAATTTCACGGACATATATCTATGATATATTGTTAGTATTAAAAAAAATACGCCAAAAAGAATATTTTTATACGATATCGAATCCGAAAAAAATGCATAAAATACTTCTATTACTCTGAAAACTAGGGTATGCGTTTTTTAAATTCCCGTAAAATCATTGAAAATTTTCAAAATAAATCCAAAAACTTTTTGATAGAGATGGTGCAAACGTATTAACGTATGTTATATAAAACTATTATTAAAAATGTTAGTTTCCTTAAACAATAATAATGACAATTCTCGACATTATACAGTCAATTATCGACTTAATTTGACCTTGCACTTATGACGAAGAGAAAAAATGTATTTTTTTTAGTTTTTGTCAAATATTTCCTAGAATGTGTCAAAATATGGTAAAAATAAGATGATTTAGTCGATTGTCATATTTTTGAAAAAAAGCAGCAAGTGGTTTATTGTCTCCCAATACCACAATTCTACAGATGATGGATCAAGCTAACTTCAAAGTGCATTATTTAAGAATCACTTTTGCCTTAGCAATTGCAGTATCAGAGTAATATCAGTCGATGAAAGACTTTTGGAAAAAATCATTCCTATAGAACACAACAAAAATTCTCAGAAGGATAACGACGTAACAACTTAACGTATGAATACGTGACATATGGAACAAACTCTTTAAACTTTATATTAGCCTAGCCGTGCCAATGGGCTCTATTGGAAACTCTAAGTTTTTGATGTTTCTAGAATTACTCTTTTAATATGAATCCTATATGCCACAAACTTTTTTTATTTGTTAAAAAAGTCTCAAGAAGAAATATTATAATAATAATTGTTCTTTATTGTCTGCAGTTTCGAAAAAAAATGAAAACAACATGTGACAAATGACAATCACCGAGAACGTTGTTATTTACGTAATCCGATGAAACATTTGTAGGATTCAATGAGTGGTGGATGTGAATCAGTGATTAAATGATCGTTGTGGCTAACAAATTTTATTTAACCAAAAATAAACTACTGGGCCTCTTCGTTCATGTGTGTGTTGAGGTATTCGACGGAAGTTATCTCGGGTCCCAGGGGTCTTGAAATGGCGCGTGGATGGCCTCAGGTCTTTGTGGCCTCGAAGCTGGTCAGCGAAGATCTACGAAGACCAGCACAGTCGGTTGGTGAAAAAGAGTCTCTCAGGACACCGATTGGTCTCTGAAGAGAAGTGCCTCTGGAGAGAATCGGTGATGGGCGGTTACTGCCACACCTGTAGAAAGGACCCGAGTGAAGTCCAGGAGCTTCTTGGTTCACTGAGTTGCTTCCTTCTCTCCCATTGGGGGGGGGGGGGGGTTCAAAAAAACAATTAAAGTTGAAAGAATTTGACAAACTCAAAGAGTACGCAAGGTCATTCGGCAAGGACTTGCCCTTTATGAAGTTTATAAAGGAAAACAAATGATATAAACTAACCTGGACATGTTATAATAAGAAAAACAAAACATATCACAGTAATCGCTGAAAAATATAAGTAGCACAGATGATAAAAATACTCAAGAATAACTGTTATAAATATATTATATATTCAGACTCGCAATTTTATACCTTGAGTTGTAATTTTTAAGGTTCGTCCAGAAAGTGTACCACTAATAAGATTATGATTTTTCATTTTTATTTTAATCTCTTTTGATAATCTTCGGGAGTAAGTTATTGCAAAAGTGCAATTTGCATTTAATGTTAAATAATTCAGATACGACTATTTTTTTTTATTTTTTTTATATAAAAATAAAATGGTTGATATATGATATTTAGTGAATATATGTATATGTATAAGTGAGCAATAGTCATTAGGCGAAGAATCTAGAGGAGTAAAATGTCATGTATTATTACAGCCGGTTGGTATTGTCAGTGAGTCGTCAGTGGACCCTCCTTGAGTACAGGAAGCGGGCCCCATTATTACTATTTTTACTATTTGGAAGCAATTTTCGGAATCGTGAAGGATTAGATTAACCTAGTCTCGGGTATTCACCTTGGCCAGGTCGTGTTTTGTTATTTGAGTTTATATTTAGAAGACGGTTGTCGCGGTCGGTACACCGCCGTTCGTTACCGAAGAGAACGACCATTGTCAAATCGGCTCCGGCAACATTGTATGCGGCTGATCGGCCGTCGTGATGGAGGACGCATTCGTATTTGGTATGCGTTGGCGTCTTTTTGTACGGCTGGATGACAGATGGTGCGTAGCACTAGAACTGTTGAAGGAAGATCAGTAAACCTGCAATGTTATGGGAGCTTTTGACAATTGCGGTCTGAGTGCTTGATGAAGCATGCGAATGTTTGCAGCGGTGCGCGGCGGACCGACTATTATTCGAAACAATGTAAAACCCTCAGATCTAAAATAGGAGTTTATGAGCTCATTGTTGTGTTCTTCAAGATGCCGAGAAGGATTTTCAATCATTTTTCATAATCATTTCGACGAATATATTTTTCATGTCATCACGAAACTGATCGTATAGAATTTGAACAATTTTTTATATTATTATAAAATTTATTATTTTTAAATTTTATCCTTTCGTATTTATTTCTATCCGCAGGGAAATCAAAATGGACGCTAGGTGGATTTATGTATGTGAAAAAACTGGACACGATTGTCTTCAGATAGAGATGAAAGGGCGCTTTACGCAGAGCCCTATGTCCAGCAGTGGACGTTTTGACCTGGGGTGAGAATGATGATGATGATTTATTCCTATCCATATTATTTTAGTTTATTTTAGATTATAATATAGTTGAATTTATATTAACCGTTACAGCGGCTCGAAATCAATGGCGTTGCCCGATGGGGTCTATTCAGTGTGATTAATATGTGAATTAATATATGAAAATAGACCCCAAGTATTTAAAGTCAAGATATTGATGAATTATTCATCAATATCTTAACTTTTATTTTTAAAATGGATTATTATAAAAATGAAAATAGTTATTCATGATATATGTTAGTAGAAAAATACATTATTCTCCAATCCAAGTATTGACAAAATTTTGAATTTTTCTACTAATTAATGTGACGCACACACGGCGACGTCCCGCCACAGACTGAGGCGCACTGAGGCATTTATCTAGTACGTTTCACATGCACTTGGCACATCGTACCTGATGCGAACGAGAAAAAACATCGCACCCGTCTTTATATTTTTCGCAATTGCGGACAATAAAGGTCCATGCTTATTTATAATATTTATTCTTTAGATTTTTTAAGACAAATATAAAAATTGTGTGACATGTAGGATTTATATTAAAAGTGTTATTCGAGAAAAATCAAAAAATCGACACGGCTATGTTAAATAATTTTATTTAACAACAATAATATGTTATAAAACAGGTATATAATTGGGATTAACGCAAATTAATGACGCTCTTTCCCATTTACAACTTCGTGTCGTTGGGTCGCCGTCTAAATTTTGCACGACTTAATACCGTCCGAAAATGTAATGATAAAAAATTCCATCACTTTGGACCAAATATAATGTCTTTTGTTATTTACAAATGGTTCGAAAATAATTTATTCGAACAAAACAGATAAAGCGAGCGCGATAAACAAGTAAAGTATGAATAATGCAAGGAAAAGTGACAGTGCGGCATCGCCTTGCCATATTTTTGCCTAATGTTGGATAATAGGCGAATTATTGTCGCGATTATGTCTCCGAAAATATTTGTCACGTTCTATAATATATTGCGTAGAAAAATGAAATAATAAAAATGTTGCAAAGCTTTAAAAACCAACATATACGACCACGCAGTAAATCGCTACGTGTGAGTAAATATATATAAATAAATATTAAATATTATAATAAAGTATTTAAAATATATATGTTTTATAAGTCCGTACAGTATTTATTTTTACTAACTTCACTGTTACATATTTATTAAATTTATAACTGTTACAAACAATAATTGATCAAAGCACGCATTAATTAATATTTTCGTATATTAACTGCATTCTGTGAACGTTTTGATGCTTCACATATGCCATGCATAAACTTGTTTTAGCCTTTCGATGCGCCCGTAAGTCATATTTGATGAGCCAAACGACTTAATTGTCACATTAATTATTGTCTTTTGAGATCACATCTGCACGTGTGTATATATGGCCTATCTTTCTAGGATAGATGGACAACGGTTGAAAATTATTTAAGATCCTCCGATAATAAAATCGTCGGATTACGATCGTTGAGAACAAACAGGCGCACGCGCTTCTGTCGCTTTGATCGTCGCAGCAGATGCTGTTGGCATCTCATTGCTTCTTTCTACTAGCTCGCGAGATACAAAGTAGTCTCACTCATCGGATGAGTCACCGGCTTTCTAAAAAAAAAGTGGATGAAAATTGATGAGACAGAGAGGACCGTAAAGTTATTCAATAACAAGCGGATTCTGCGTTTCGTCTCTTCCTTTTAAAATTTAGTTTGTCGTTGTCGGAATTGACGGTTTTCCGTGTTTTATTTGTGACGGCCGTCAATCGTATTGCTTCAGAGATTTTCAGAGTTGATTTACCGCCATTCCATCGTCGCTTTTACCAACATTTCATTCTGATGCTGCGAACCGTATTGGAACTAATGAGCTATCTTATTTGTTTCCGTCTTTCTTGTTAAATGTTTTACATTTTGTGCTGTTTATCATGCGTGCAGATTTGTTAGCAGTATAATAGAAAAAAGACGTGTCCAGATGTCTGTTCGCAACGCAATAAATTAACGTAAACGATGTACACTTCGATTTTAACCTTCTCCGCTCCGTGGGCCAGACGTATTGGCCCCAATTTATTTAGCAATTATTTTGAAACAAGTTTTTAATTTTACCTAATTTCTAATTGATCAAACCCAATAGATGCTTCTTATAATTTTTTTTCATTCGATATTTTTTTAATACATATATAAACAAAATATAATGAGAGTAACTCATAGATCCGACTAAAAGTCGAGAGAGTGGAAAGGGTTATTGTTTCGTTCTTTGAATCTTGAGAATTAATACAGTCGTTTATTATTATTACAGATGAATTAACTCTTGTAAGTCGGTTACATTTCCGGAGGAGAAGGGTCGCCGTATAATATTGCATATTCCAGTCAGCGCTCGGTAGTAAAATTCTTTACAAGCCGTCGCGTATTTGGCGTTTGAGCCAGGACGAGGAAGAAAGTCAAAGGTGCTTTCTTAATTTAGGGGGTCATTAAGAATGTAATGAAATAAAACTGGAGGCAGTAAAAGTCGAACGAGAGACCGAGAGAGTGTAGGAAAGCCGGGAAGGCAAGGGAGCGCGAGATGACGTTTTTTCACGTCCATTGCTAACGTTTACGGCCGCATAAAAGCACGGAACTAATGAGGACGGCAAACAGAAGTAACTTTCATTAGACATAACCTAAGCAGCGGACCTGTGGAAATTGTGATGTCGACGATATACGCTCGAGCACTTCGACATTCGTACATGTATTGTACCGTCGGCGTTTATTGTATTTTTCACGCCCCGGAGTTAATTGCAAATTTCTATCTATTCCATACACTTTGATGGCGTATTGATGTATATACATAACGATAGTGCATTTTATAAATAAAGGAGATGATTTTGAATATAGAATTATATATTTAAACATATAAAATGAATTAACGGTAATCGGTGCAGAATATTTCAGTTTTAGTATAATTTTAATTTGTCGCGGTAATTGCGTCATATCATATTTCATCAAATCTTACAAAATTTGATTCTGGGCGTCGGAAAATGTGCTTATCGTTATCGTGCCGAGATGACGTTCGCGCCGGCACGTGCCCGATCGTTAATTGTCAGAAGCGGCAGTTCGTCAGCTGACCGGCGCCCCCACCACGCGCGCCCACGTGCTCGCGACCACGCCCCCGGCGACACGCCCCTCGCTCGCACGCGCTCCTCGACCACGTGCTCGCTACTACTCGCGGCGGGGCGAGTGGCTCCGCGTCCTCCTTTACAAGAAACGTTGCCGAATTTAATTAACGATTCATTGAATTTTAAAGTATTAAACAATTCTACATTTGTTACAGATACTTGACATATCAGGTTATTCGGAAAGTAATTTCGTTTTTTTTTATAAAAATGAATGACGATTTTCTTATTGTGAATAAATATGTTATTGAATTATATATTGTCCATTCTGGTCCAATACCTTTTGCCATCTTTCTGGAAGTAGCATGATTTCACGCTAATAAAATTTTTGTTCTCTGCTGGCTAAAAACTGATCCAGGTGATTTTGAACTCCTCATATGAAGTAAATGGTTATATCGACTAAAATAATTTGTAGAGACCGGAACAAATAATAATCAGAAGGTACCAGATCTGGAGAGTATGGTGGGTGTGACAGTATATCCCATTCAAGCTGTAAAAGCTTTTGGGGAGTTAACAAACTTGTATGAGGTATCGCATTATCTTGGTGAAACACTACACCTTTTCTATTGATCAATTCTGACCTTTTCTGTTTAAGTGAATCATTTAATTTGTCCTGCTGATGACAGTACACTTCAGAACTGATCGTTGTGTTGTCCGGTAAAATCTAAAAACAAAACGATTCCTTTGAAATCCTACCAAACAGATAGCATCGCCTTTTTTTGATGAATATCTGCTTTCGAAGTGCTTTGAGCCGGTTCATCTTTTTTACTCCACGATCTCTTGCATTTAACATTGTTGTAGACAACCCATTTCTCGTCGCCAGTAATGATGCGCTTCAAAAATGGATCATTTCCTTGACGTCTGAGAAGCAAATCACAGACGTCAACGCGACGGCACGAATTTCTTTCCGTAGGAGCATGAGAAACCCATATGTAGAGCTTTGTGATTAAACCTAGGCGTTTCCAATGCCGATGAACGGTCAAATTCGAGAAATTTAATCTCTCGGCGATCTCACGAGTTGTTATTCGCCGGTTTGCATCAATTAATGCCTTTATTGTGTCTTCATCAGCTTCAACTGGCGTTCGAGAACGTGGTGCATCTTTAGCATCAAAATTTCCGGATCGAAATTGTGTAAACCGGTTTTGGCATATTGGCGTTCTGTCAATACATCTTCTCCATACACATCGGATATTTTTTTCTTGTTTGAACACATTTTTACCTTTTCGATAGTAAAAAGTAAAATATTTCGAAAATGCTTTTCATTTTTCATATTTGAAAGGGTACCAACCAAAATCTACTGCGTAGAATCAATCGGACTTTTTTACAAGCTAGCCTTGCTAGATCAGCTGTCAAAATATATAACGAGTATGCGGCTTAGTGTGAAGTTGGTTGTGAAAAAAATCAATTAAGTCCACTGTTGGAAAAAAAATGAAATGATTTTCAGAAGAACCCAATAAATTGAGTCAAAATCTTGAGATTATGAAATTTTATATTTTACTTTACTATTTTTCGGTGAATGAATGGCATGATAAACAAATTCCAAAGCAACACTCATCCATATAAAGGTTCGATAAATAATTTAAAGATGAGGGCGCAATGAGTCTCTAATACTTACATTTTTCATCACATAAAGAATTCATAGATTTTATCTGATAAGTTAGACCTTTTCGTGTACTAAACTTAGCTTAGTCGCGATTAACTTACATTATCTAACTGATGGTATGTTACCTATTTTATATAATCAAATTCAGTGGCGAATGCTGCCTTCATCATTATAAGTAATTGATCTGCCTACGTAATTTTCTATAGAAAGAATGGACATTAAACTAAGTCTCTCAACTCTCATATTCAATCTATATTTATTTTTATAAATGTTAGTTTAGAGAAAGCTCTATCAGCTTCACATCTTGTTTACAGCATTATGAAATACATTTTTTGAACAGTATTCTTATTTTTTTTCAAAAAATGTCTGAGAATTCTGTTATAGAATAAATTTAAAATATCTGAAGGCTTTATTTGAATTAATGGTTAATTAATTATATTGTTGGAGTTGGTAACATTTGTTTATTAATCCATCTACTGTGTCAACACTATATTTGAAATAGATGTGTCTCCTCCATTTATTCGAAACTTTTTTCCTAATAGTTTCCATAAATTTTTCTTCTCTACTCAGTTCTGATATTAAACAATCTGACAATACTTTTGAAACATGAGAAATACCTTATTCTTATTTTAAAAATTTTAGTTTTATTTTCTTATTCATAACCATCAGCTTCAGCATCACTCATAGTACAAGATAAATTTCGTGATTTTGTATTAAATGTATCATTAGAGAGTTTAATATCAGTACTAAGTAAAAAAAAGAAGTTTCCGAACTATTAGGAAACAAATTTAAATGTATAATGGACGTAGGAGATACAGCAATTTCGAAACCAAATTAATATTAAATACGTCTCATAGGGGATGCATTGAAAAACGAATGTCACTAACTGAAAGAATATGTTAAATTAACTATGAATTCAATTAAAAACGAATTTATAAAATGTCCAGATATTATATATTAAATTTAATCTATAACAGAAATCTCATAGACATTTTTACAAATTTGTATGCTATTCTAAAAATCTATTTAACAATGCCCATAACAATTTGTAAAGAGTTTTCTTTACAGAAAGCTTACTTTGTTTGTCCATTCTCTATATAAAAATTGACATTGGCAAATTAATTTCTTATGATGCAGAAATTAATCTGCAGTAATGCAGTTAGAGAATAGGCCAGGCTCAAGAAGACGGTTTATTGCATAATATATTTTTTATACTTTTAAAATTATACATGTTACTAAGAATATTTTTTTTCTTACCTATTACGAACATTATTTTTTATAATTCGTCCCCATTCTTAGACAACCGACAATCCCCCCCTTTCCCTCAATTATATGTCATTAGGGGGGCTTCTGAGATGTAATTAGCATCAGGCTCCAAAAAGTCACCATCCACCACTGCAAATGTTAGCCAAATCCATAATGTAAGATTAATGATTCGTGTCGGATATGATTAAATTTACTTCGTTTAATTTCACACATATATATCAATAGTTGTTTATCAGTTTAATTATATCTTAATTTTTTAACAATATGTCATGAACTTTTTGTCAATCTCAGCTTTGAAATACGAAAATACATATATGGAACAAAAATAATTTAAAATACTATTTCATGGAAATTTAATAATATACTTCTAAGAAACCCTAGATTAGTGAGATAAGATCCGGGACATGATATTTTTTTATTTTTTATATACCACAGCATAATAATACATTGGTGACAAATTTTGCTTAGAAAATGAGCTGTTTACGACATTGTTGTTAGCCAATGCCCGAGCAGACATGTATTAATGAGTTTATGAAAAAATTAACGCGAGATTGTCTTTCGTGAAAACGCGAATGATTGATGAATTATTTCTCACTGGATAGAATTGCCTTATGCAAATAATGTATCTCAGATTACTCGGTTGGGAATATTCAAGATTTGCAAACGCTAACGGCCATTAGTGCGGTAATACAAGGCTACTAGACCACATTATCTGTTAAACGCTATCTAAATGCATTAAATTGCACTCCCAATTGCTTGTACGCTCTCGTCTCGGCTCTGGAGAGCTTTGCACGTGGTGTCGTCTACTCATACTGGTATCGCTGGAATAGTGTGCATATTTGAGAATTGACATGTACGTCTAGTAATTAAAGTTTTGCCAGTAAAATTACAAAGTAGAACAGAGACGCTAGCTACGATTGCTGTTTGCCGAGAACGTTGCATACTTCAAAGCTTGAAGATTCTTAAGAAAGTAGTTGCATATAAGTTTCTCTTGTGAAATTGTTATTTGATTTATGTATATCATAATAAAATATGTATATACTTCTATCCCAATAACTAAGAATATTTCAAGGAATAATTAAACCATCTAACTACATAAAGTTTTTTTATGTTATGGACGAACTACTTAAGTCTCAATCCATTGCATGCAATATCATTATTCACTGCTTTTGTAACTTTCGCAGATCGTTCAGGAGCGTTCAGTAGCGTTATTGAGCTTCGAGACCAGCCAATCCATCTCGGATCATATTTAAATATTTACCCAGCTTCGCAGTTTCAACTGCTTGCCTAAATGTATTTTGTAGGTAATATTTTTGAATGTATGTATTACGCCTTGTCCATTAGTTAAATAATAGAGGTTGTATTCAGAGGAAGAAATATTATTTTTATATTTTCATTATCACAAGGCGGATGTCCCGGTGCATTGTCAACTCACATCAAAATCTTAAATGGTAGATTATTTTCAGTTGAGGACTGACTGTATTTTTTAATTGGCTCCCACTGCAGTAAAAAAGTCGATATATATCCACAACACTATCTTGCCAAGTCTATGAGAAGAAAAATGATACTGCTACGTTTTTTTAGAAAAATTTTAAATGGATCATTTTCCGGGGTCGACATCTTGTCTGTCGTCCTGTTATTCCACCCGTCTTTTTGTCAATCTGTCACTGTATGTCAATTTATGTAAATGTGACGTTTAAATATACACGTGTAAGTTGAGTAATATTTTCGATGGTGTCTAAATTCAAATGGGCAACTCCCTCCTCTTCCTACTTCTCTACCCCTTCCCCGCCCTTCCTCGCCAAAATGATTAATCAGTTTCATCCTCCGTGGACACGGTGATGTAATTGAGCGTGTTTTGAAAGAGATTGCTTTATATTTATGTGGAGTTGTCAGGTTGTTGTGCTAATGGGCCACAGCTCGCCTAGGACCACCCCGAATTATTGTCGAACCGCGAGATACGTGTCGCACCAGTGTAGACCATACACGTTTGATGGATTTATTTCGGGACCGTTGGATAAACGAGACATTTTTCATAGGAGCGGTTGTCCAATGCGGTCGACGTTTGTAATTTAAATTTTGTCGTCTGAAACTGAACGGGAGAGATTTATTCACTGTGTGCAATTATTCTGAGACATAAAGCGCGCTGTATTGCAGTAGTTTATTATTTTTTTTTAAATAAATAACTGTAATAAATAAATACTATTTATTTATAAATCTCGTCAGTACTACTGGATGTTTGTTAAATTTTGTTAAATATTGAAAGAAAATTCTCCATGGCCGTCCGAAAAAAATATCTAGGCCGATGACACTTTGTGATATATTACATATTTTAAAACGGCCAAAGCTCTGAAACAAAATATTCTGAACGTATCACACTGTACCAAGAGTTGACGGCTCTTGACGGTTCTGTAACATGAAAATATACTTATTGCACGATACCGATATATTTTTAAAAAATATTTTGAAACGTGTTGTGACTGTAAAATAACTCGATGTAATATGTAGACCAATGTCATAAATATTTGTTAGCTCTTAAAAAACTCAATACTATTATCATTGCGATTATTAATTACCAAATCTTAAAATTTAAAATACTCTTGATTAAGTAAGGGAATTTATAAACGGAGCATGCTGTCTTAATTAATTCTTCCGGTTTAATAAATTATTCTAATTAGGTCATAATAACGGCTATCTAAATTCAGGGCTTTTTAAATGTTTTTCCTCCATGTGAATTTATTGATATACTGCGGCCGTATATAACGGGAACGAAACGTTTGACGGTTCCGTTTCACATATTATTTATTTACGGATATAATTTGGAGCCGTGATATATGTCGGGTCATCAAATGTTTTATTTCACAGCGCCGTTGAGAGATTGAATTAAAATATAAATTGAAATGGTTGATAGATTTTTTTACTATCATCCTTACTGAAGGGGTGTATGTATGTACGGTATTTTTTTGGCGTTGAAAATAAAAGAAAAAAACATTTTAGATCAGAGATGTTTGCACTGCAGGGATTTATTTATATATTTTTTTGTTAGGAGCATGTTTGTTTTGGTTTTAACACGAAAATGTTTAGTTCTGTATGAGTAATAGTCTAGTTCGGTCGGCTGTAGACCTTTGGGCTTCTACATGTCAGGCCAACTGATATCTTTTTTTATGATGTCATCCTCCTCCACTAAGTTTTCTTCCCCTAGTTATCTATTTATGTCATCGCACTGATGAACAGTGTATGCGCGTGTATGTTTATTTTTTTGGGACTTTTTATAGTTTCATTTTATCTCTACGTGTGGTACGTAATATAAAAATAATAAGTTTACCCATTTACGTACATGGGTTCAGTGGTGGGAAACCAAGATTTATCTAAATATAAATTATTTATCAAATATTGAAATCGCCTGCAAATTACAGACGTAACAACTCAATTTTAGTTAGCTCCGTTAGAACATATGATTGGTGCTCACAAAATTAAACCGACTGTGCGGCCCTCAATAAATCCGAGTTAATTAAATAATTTTAATTTAATTTGGCGCTAGCTGGTACCGGAAATAAATTCGCGTTCCGTAGTTATAAATTGGGTATCGCATGGTGAGCAGTGGTGCGCTGTAAATCACTCCTCTCAATGAAATAACTCCATGGAAATGCCGGTGTAATGGATATAAATTACAGAACGTGTGTGAGATTAGCACATTTTCCAGATCGGCTTTATCTGCTCGTAATGTTATATTATTGCAGCTTTGAGTGCCCGTTTAATTCAGCACTATCATAGCTGAACCGACTGGCTGAGTGCTGAATGTTCAGCATTTCGAAAAGTTGGACGAAGAGCCAAGCGGCTCGTCGCGAGAGATAAAAAAGGGTATGATTGCTCTCTGGAGATAGGGGCAAGATGGTCGTGTTTATGTCAATTTGATTTTTTTTACGTTTTCCTGAAAATGAAAATGCCAACGTGAAAATATGGAATATATGTATATATATAATTAATAAATAATTTCAATGTAATCTTTATATAATATATAATAATATAACATAATATTTTTGGGTTTCGTTACTCATTTATCGTTTTTTTTTTTAACTGGTGGTTAATTAAGCATTATTGGATAACTAACAAAAATAATACATGCATATTATTTCGATAATGAATCTATAAAGTGTCGTGGTTTGACTCTGAGAAAAATTTTAGTGTGAGAGACCCTTAGCACTTTTGGTATTTTTATTAAATCTTATGAGTGAATGGCGATTATGATATTCTGTTATGCCATCCATCCATCGGAGTCAAAATAAATAAATAAATCTTTTATCTAAGCTTTTAAATTATTGTAAGTGGTTCGAATTGATTATCACCCTCAGTTGATTTTAATTAACTGAAGAAAGATGACTGCGACATTATTTTTAAACGCTTCTGTTCCCTAGATACAATTTTAAAATCACTATTATATTCTGAGAATTTTGTACAATATAGCAAAATTATAGTTTATTTCCTTCTAAAATACAAAAAATATTTTGGTCTATTTTTAATTCAGTGGCTTGCGTTAAAAAAATATTAGGAATAAATCCAAGATAATACAGTAGGGACCAGAAAATGCCACTTCAAATGATCTTGACACAAAATTATTTTACTGCATTTGAATGCTATGGTTATTGCATATCGTTGAATTGGAAATGCGTTAAATTGAATAATAATATAAATAATAATAAAAGTTAAATAATTGAATTGGAGGCCATTTTTATTATTAGGTCAAGTACACAATTCATATTTTATGATTATTTCATAAACAATACTATAAAATTAAAGATTATTTTGTATGACTAGGTCCTACTTAGTCGATAATTTATTTATCATTTTTCAAGGTTAGAACGGCAGATAATATTCAAAATGTTTTTGTTCCTTTATCAAAATAAATATTTGTACTTTTTATTTTATCGAGTCAGGTTTAGAAATTGAAAAGAATGTGGTAGAACTAGACCATGAAAGCTCCCAATCTGGAATTAAGATCCAAAAATTTTGTAAACTGTATACTGTATACATATTTACTGTACCTAGTTTACTTATCTTTCACGTTACTAAGTAAATTGTTTTCAAACGGTACTAAAATTATTTGAGTTCTCACGTGTTATCTCCATGTATCAAGGGAACTAATCACGACAGTCATATCCTGGCACATAAATCCTTCAAAGGCACACAGCCGCGTTAATTGTCCGTGTCTGACATTTGTTTGCAATTATACTGAATCAACACAGTAGCTTAGTGTCTGCTAATAGTCGGAATTGCATCAGATGTGCGTCTTTTTTCTCACGCGCTACCTCTATCCGGTGTATGTAAATATTTACGTTTTCAACTCCGATATATGTGTGAAATTAAATTGTGAACCAGAATAAACTATGAATTATGAAGAAAAATA